>JAPYZJ010001233.1:0-108057 GCA_030522765.1 Ophioninae sp. B BG-2022a | reverse complement strand
TAATGGCGTTGGATTCGTATCGATATCTCGTATAGTCTTCCCGGAAAGTCCACTTGAAAAACCGCAAAAAAAGAGGCAAAGGGGTATGTATGGAAAAATGTGTAAAAATTGATGGTCCAACTTTTAAATTCTGCCAAAAATCGAAAAATCATCGGATTTCAATGATTAAAAAAGCATTTTGAAGATAAAATCATAACGAAGAGATTGAGCACAGAGTGGAGTGCCAAATCTTAAAGGAAAAAAAGTTATCGATGATTAAGTGAAAAAACATTTTTTGCCCTAAAATAAAAAAAAATTTTTGATTTTTAATATTTTGTAAATGGTCTATTTTGATGTAATTTGACCCCCTGAGCACGAATCTACCATTAATTTTCTCTAAAACCCAAAATTTTCATGAAAAAATCGTAAAAATCTTCTAAAAACACGATTTTCGCGATTTTTGCGTGAAAATTTTGGGTTTTGGTGTCTTTGTCCCTTTGTCTCTTTTTTTGCGGTTTTTCAAGTGGACTTTCCGGGAAGACTATACGAGATATCGATATGAATCAAACGCCATTATTTAAGTCAGGCAAAAACCTTTTCCAAACCCAACAAATAAATCTCCGTAGCTAATAAGAAGCTCACCCTGCGGCCCTTTGAAATTTCGTGATTTTTGAGATTCCGGAAAACTGGCCGGAAAAGTCGAATAATATTTTTTTCCGTTTTTAAACTCTTAAAAGTGTCTATTTAATCGGAAATTTTCCGCTGATTACGAATATGCCCGAGTTTTTGCCGAAAGTGCCGAATTAGACTGGGAAAATGCGAAAAACCTTTCTAGAATATTTTTTTGACATTTTTCCCTAGAAATGGAGAGTACAAGGCGAATTAAATTGTGGATTTGTCTTCAAGGTATAAAAATACATCGACGTGGACCTTCGACATGACACTAAACGTCTAAATATAATAATGATTTCGAGACTAATCCCACTGAACGGGCGCGCCTGATTAGCTGCCTTTCAAAATTAATAACAATTCAGGGGTTGATCGGGGCACTATACATGCTTATATCAATCGACTCAGCATTTCACGCCCAACTCCCCATTTTACGGATGACAATCTTACGTGGGACACCCTGTATATATATATATATATATATATATACTTCGTTACGTCAACTGGATTGTTGAGAGACAGTTATGCTCGTTCGTGACATTGAAAGCGCTCATTGCGATCGAAATGTCAAAGTCACGTGGTCGAGGTTCCAAGATACATGAGCCTTATTCCCCTTCCGAAACGTGCTTTTCTTCTTATTTTTTGTTCGGTTGGTTTTTAAACCGAGTCTCGGCCTCAATTCACGGGTTTGGTGCTAATATGGACCCTGTGAGTTAAATCACCCATTGAACAAATTTCTCGGGAGATCTCAACATTAAGAGGAATTAAAAAAATGTCAATATCTTCAATACAGTTCCTTTGACGATCCAAGCCTCCTCAAAATAGCCCCGAACAATGCATTTGGCAAACTTTT
This sequence comes from Ophioninae sp. B BG-2022a, assembly GCA_030522765.1. Lineage (NCBI taxonomy): Eukaryota > Metazoa > Arthropoda > Insecta > Hymenoptera > Ichneumonidae > Ophioninae sp. B BG-2022a. The sequence goes on along the minus strand of JAPYZJ010001233.1, from coordinate 106,556 downwards.
CGGATATTCACCTCGAAGCTTGTTTTTAAATAATACGAATATCGCTTCAGAGTCAAATATTCAACAATGGCAATCTCCGTTCATGTTTGTAAAAGAAAAATTAATCGTTTTCCAAAAATTTCAGAAATTAAAAAAAGATATCTTAATGGGTTGGCAAAAATGTTTTAAGTAGTAAGAAAAAAGAATAATAAATTTGTTGGGGAGGAACGATTCCCTCTTTATGCTATATTTGTTAAATAATTATTCAGGCGATCCATTTGTTGATAATTTTTTGGCATAATAATAATAATAATAATAATAATAAATAAATAAGTGATAATTATACATTTTATCCGGAATATACTTACGAGTGGATACTCTAAATAAACAAAATACTATACATTTTGCAAAAGGAAAATGTAGTTTTCGCGAAATGGCAGATGATTTCGTTGGCGACGGCTCACAGGGGTCCAAATTCCCACCAATCTCTTTTCACTTCCCAATATTTATGTGAGAACCGCGAGGTTTTTCATTGTGACGAACGAAAAAACGAGCAGAGTGAACATGATAAATTGATAGGGTACGCAAGGCCCTTGAAAATCGTACAAACATGGAGGACGATCGGGTCTCGTCGTTGGAACAGCAACTCTCACAGGCCAAGCTGATCGCCGAGGAGGCAGACAAGAAATACGAGGAGGTGGGTCACCGCGACGAATATAACGCGACGTTCTTCTTCCAGATGCGTGATCAGCGATCGATGAGAGATAAAACAAAACAAAAATAACAAACCCCAAAAAAACCTTCGTTTGTCAAATCTTTATTAATTGCAAAAACAGCAGGATTAAAATCGAGAACTGTGAACTCCTTCAAGGCAGTATTCTACTTTGGTGGCTAGAAAGAAAGGGTTATTTTTGTAAATTTTAATTCGATTATGAATAAAGATATTTATTGTCGTTGATCCGGATAAAAAAATTTTTTTATTATATATTTTATGCACTTTTGTTATACAAAATCTTCATCTGAATACAACGCCCTTGAATAATAAATCAAGGGCTCGTCTGAAACATTAATTTTTTGAATTTTTCGGTTCGATATATCACTAGCAACCGACTGAACTAGAATTATTAACGTACGTGCAAAAATCACTAAATGGCGGCGAACAAAAAATAGTGTATGTTTTTTCACTGCTTTTGTTTCCAAGGAAACAAGTTTTTTTTGTTACTGCTAAGAATTGAATAATTATCTTCACTAAAAAAAAGGAGATATTTCACAGGAAAAGAAAAAATCCGATGACACCGAGGAATTTTTTGGACCCCAGGCGTTTAATATCTCACGCGATCGCTGTGATCGCAAACGTTTCACTTGTAGCCGTTTTGCAGGAGGTAGCATCGTAGCCGCGGTTGCAGAGCGGAGTGCGCCGACCTCGTTGCGTCGACGTTGCGAATGTACGTTCGCTTTTTTCTCCCCCATGCGTTTCCTCGTTTCTTCCTTCTCACGCGCCTCCCTCCCCCCTCCCTACTTTTCCATCTCGACGAATAATTTGTCTCGTTTCCACGAGGCCTACGCGAAAAGCGTAAATCTTCGGAAATATCGAAACGAATTAACCGGATACGTTTGTCTCGATTGTTGTTGACATGTATTAAAGGGCCCGCAAGATTCTCGAGAACCGAAGCTTGGCCGACGAGGAGCGCATGGACGCTCTTGAGAATCAGCTGAAGGAGGCTAGATTCCTAGCCGAAGAGGCCGACAAGAAATACGATGAGGTTCGAGAACCCCCGACGAGAAAAAATATAAACGAGCCTGATGATGACTGCCGCAGTGATAATAATAATCATGATGATTATCGTAACGATAATGATGATAATAATGATGTTGATGATGATGATGATGATGGTTCCTAGTCGTTAGTCAAGTGCCTAACCCTAACTCGCTGTGTGCTCGCTGATAATTATGTGTGTCGTACGATTGTCACGAGTGTTTCGATGATGATCGTAACAACGATCGGCTGTGCTACATTTCGATCTCGTGAACGTGTGACGAACTCTCGTGAATCCTCATCGCGACGTTCTTTTCGTTTTTCGACCTCCGAGATATCTCGGTTACGAAAACACCACGTCCAACAAATTCCACGATCAAAAATCGTTTCCATCTCGTGATCGCGTTTACAAGCGCGAAACGAGATTTGGAAAGCGAACGCGACGATTGTCAACGCTATGCGAAACACCATAGCGTCTCTTGTTCAGTCGTTCCAAATAAACCCGTGAGAAAATTAAATCCAAACTTCGCGACCTTATAAAAACAAAGGATAAATGAAAAAAGTGATCGACAGGTGTTAATACACGGGTGGGACGAGGTGATGTGGACGAGGGGGTTCTTTGTCGCGAATGCTTCAAAAAAAAAACAACGACTCCTCGAAATAATCGTTGCCGATCGAAAAAATAATCTCGAGGAATAAATCGCCCGTACGCGATGAAGAAAAGTGGTGCTTTATGTATATATACGGAAGTTAACTCCAAGTGCCGGAACTTGGAGTATCGTTGCAGCCGTGCTCATCGAGTTTTCAATAACGCGAGTGGGATGTTTTAGATAGCGAGTATGCAGAATTTTATCGGGGTAAATTTCGGGTCGGAAAAACACGTGGCAAGGGGAATCACAATTGGTTGTTCAATTATATATTCAGGGAATGTACGGTTGTGCTTGAACAGGAGTCCAATCTCGTATGGACCAATCGCGTTTACGTGTTTTTACGTTCCTCGTGGATTTTATTTTATTTTATTTTATTTTTCATATATCTATACATACACACACACACACACACACATATACATCTTCGTTATATTTTTTTCGTTTGTTTTCGAAAATTCAACGTCGATCAGGGATTTTAATTTATATTATTTTTTACGAATTTCGCGAAAATCCACTATAACGATTATATATACGTACAAGGTAAAGCAATACGTTTTTAAACGGTTCTCAAAGTTGCCAAATTTTTCTGCCATTATTTTCGCCCAGTGCCGCGAAAAATCGATCGACTTGTGGCTCGTAACATTTTTTTTTGTGTGCGCGGGTGGGACGCGGGCTTCTCAAAGAAAATCCATTTTACGAAGAAAAAAGTCTTTCAACAAACTGCCGGGGATCGCCTAACGACGGGCTTTAATAATTACGAAGGAAACGAAAAAAAAAAAAAGAAACTTCGAACGAACCAAATCGAAACGAATTATACGTGTACTTGCCGTGATAGCGAACAACGAGACGCACACGAGGCAAGTAGTATTGCGGTTGAACGGAAAACTGCGCACGAATGAGACGGGAGAGAAAGATGTTTTTTTTTTGCTAGAATGAGAAGCGAGCGACGAGAAGAATTCGTTTGGTCGCAAAAGGAAGTCAAGGAGGATGAGACATGGTCTTCTAACATTTTCTAACGTTTGATTTCAACGTGTTTTTTTTCCTTCTCCCGACTTATCAAGGTGGACGTTGATTAACGATAAGCCGTATCTAATCTCTCTCCCTCCAGGATCTCGCAGGACTTACGATCCGCTGTGAATTTACGTCGATTGCTCTTTGTCTTTTCTGTTTTCTTCTCTAACAGCAACCAGAGTGCAGATTAATTGTGTGCTTTGTTCAAAAGAAAAAAAAAACTTTGACGCGAGTATCGTGTTTCAGGCTTCTTAGATCCTTGAGGATTTCATGGATTATCAAAAATTCTGAATTTTATTCGTAATTAATTTATTCTCTAGAAACGACTTGAAAACTCAAATTTTTATATTCTTCTTTATTCATTTATTCTACAGAAACGACTTGAAAAAAGTGCACTTTAAAATCGATAAACTACGGAAAATTAATCCGGAATTATTATTGTCTTTGGTGCAATGTGTATTTTCGTTTCGGTGTCAGAAGCACGATACGAGCGACAATTACCAAAATGTCGCACGAGTTGCAAATTTCGTTTATCTCGTTCGATTCCATTTCTTTATTTTTTTCGAACAATGCGAGAATGGAAGCTTTCCATGACATCGAGTTTCGCGTCGTTTGTAGGCAGCGAGTTCTTCATTTCGTAATTTCTTTATTTTTATTAATAGAAGCTCTCGTCTACAATTTATGGCCGAAAATCTCTAATAAAAATATGCCAAAATATTCAAGCCCTTTTGACAGTGAAAATGGGCAAAAAAAATTCGAAAAATTGTAAAAAAATGAATTTTCATTGCTTTCCAAGGATGAACGAACGAAACTTGAACGTCATGGATCAATCTTTTTTCATTATTTTTTTTCGTCGTTCCTCGATTTCCGAAAAGTTTCGGAGATACGGTGGATGATGAAAAATAAAAAATTTGCGTTTCCAAGCTGATTTTTTTCGATCACGTTGAATGGACGATTTTACGATTTAAACCGAGTTTGCAAGGAGCGTGTCAATAATTGAGGCTGTTGATCGAGGTGGACGACTGCCAGGCGTATACATCATCTATATATCATTGACACACAGGTTGCCCGTAAATTGGCCATGGTTGAGGCCGATCTCGAACGTGCTGAGGAACGTGCCGAGGCTGGAGAGTCGTAAGCATCGTTTCATTCCTACGATTTTGGATTTCTCGTTGTTTTCTTTTTTCGTTGTTGTTGTTTTTTTTGGTCGTTTTAGAACTTCGTTTTGTGGCTATTCGTCGAGCCTTTATATCGCTCCCAGCGTCGCTTCCGTTTTAGCCTAGAAAAATCACGAGAAACGAAACTTTCGAGTTTACTCTGTACCTGCACGCAATCCTGGATTTTCAGCCCCCACCCCACCCCTCACCCTCAATGCTGTCATGCTCGCCAATACCTTCAAACGCAAATCGGAAATGCAGTGATTTTACTTAAAACGTTTTTTTTAAATTACGTCATCAACGAGTAATCAGCTGGAGCAGCGGAGCCCTGATGAACAGCCCAATGGAGAAACACCCCCGGACGAGGACGAAGATCCTTCTTTTTTCTTTTACATGTTTTTGATCCTTTGCTCATCGATACGCTTTTTTCGAATTTTCGAACATGCACGAAACAAAAAAAAAAGATGAAATCTCGTAGAGAAGACGAAAGACTTTTGCGTTTGCTTTGGGCATGAAACGTGTGGCTGTCTAATCGCAGGTCGCCAGGAAGCTAGTCATGATGGAAGGGGATCTCGAACGCGCCGAGGAAAAAGCCGAGCTGTCCGAAGCGTGAGTAGTTTTTTGTTGTTTGGGTTTGTTTTTTTCTGTACGTGCTTTTTTGGATTCACCCCTTTGCATGATTTCGACGTAATTTGAAACACTCGGATCCAAACGGTTTCCGAATTATTCCGGATTCAGGAATAGCCTGATACGGATGGAAAATTTGTGAATATGCAGAGATAAGAGTCTGCGGATTGAATGACTCTAATTGCGAAAATGCTCATTTTCGTTGGCGTCCCAAAAACAATAGATCGTTTCACATTGCAGCAAAATCGTCGAGCTGGAGGAAGAACTCCGTGTTGTTGGAAACAACCTGAAATCCCTCGAGGTGTCCGAGGAGAAGGTAAGGAATAACGATTATATCCACCTTAAATGCCATTTCAAACTACACCCAAATCATCCACCAGTTTCAATCCCTTTTCCTCAAAGGGACAAAAACCTTACCTTGTTTTACTTAAATTGAAAAAAAAATTAACGATTTTTGGAAAATCACCTTGTTTAATTAGAGATTTTGGAAACGTTTCGAGGTTATTGGGAATCCCATTATTGGATTCAACGGAACGATTTTTATTTTCGGAAAAGAACGACAAAAAAATATAACGTAAATGATTTTTAATATGACGAAAATGTGCGTAGGCCAACCAACGCGAGGAGGAGTACAAGAACCAAATTAAGACCCTCAACAATCGTCTGAAGGAGGTACACATCCTTCGGGAGTGCCTGTTACGCTCGATTTTTTTTGCCCTGATTTTGGCATTTTGTTTTCGATATCGTTTTTTTTTGTGATTGCAACGGACTAAAATATTCACCGAGCACTAAACCACGTTTTTTTTTACCGATCGCTCATCGAATCCATCCCCAATGAAAACGGAAAATAATTGCATCTCGCGAGTCCGGAAAGCCTGAGATCTCGCCCGTTCCCGCTTCTTTTACTAACCGCTGTTCATTTTTTTGTCTTTTTCTTCGTGCGTTTCACTAAAACCAGGCGACGCAGAGGGAGGAGACCTTCGAGGGCCAGGTCAAGATACTCGACAGCCAGTTGAAAGAGGTAAAACAACAAATTCAATCGAATCACATCGTATCTCTGTTGAAAATTCATCCAAGGGAAAAAGACAAGGAAAAAGATCATTACAAATGTATCGAGTCGCGTAAATTCAGAAATCAAGTTCCTGATAAAAAAAAGAAGATTTCTCAAATGTATAATGGCGGTAAAGTTTTTATCGTTTGGTGACAACGAACATTACGATTTTTTGTTTTTAGATTTGTGCCACTTTTTTTCAAGAAAAACGTTTTTTTTCGATCAATCGTCAAAATGCTTCATCAGCGTATTTATTTTGAAGAAAAATGATTGATGTATCGAAAGTTTGCTGGATTTTTAAGTAAAAAAAGAGCGATAGATTTCGAGCAATATCTTCCAATCGAAATATATTTTTTTCCGAAAGACAAAAAAGAAAACATGTCCTCGATGACGATTATTTTGCACTGCCTGCGTCGATACTCAAGGTATGAAGGTGTTTGACATTGATTGTTTTATTTTTGTTTCTTCGAACGAACGGAGCTACTCGTTTTCTAGATTTCATAATCAATGACGAATAATCGTGTAACTTGCACGGATTTCGAGATGTGCCTCGAATTAAACGATTGCTGTGATTTTTGTGACCTTCTAACACGAAAATCTTGCGACATTCGGAAAGAAGGACTGATCGATGATTTTTGAATTTTCTCGACAGGCTGAAGCCCGCGCTGAGTTCGCTGAAAGATCGGTGCAAAAGCTCCAGAAGGAGGTCGACAGGCTCGAGGGTACGTAATTCGTTACAACAAATTTTTCACATTTTTTTGTTTCTTGCCATCCACGACTGCACACAGACCACCTTTTCACCCCGACCAATATCTTCGTATATTCGCCAAACTTTGTTTTTTTTATTCATTAACAACAAAAAATTTCATTCGAGTTCTCCAACGAGTAGTGTGAATAGTCAGGTTTTATATTGCGTACGTATGTCCCTTCGATGGCGCAAAGGGTCATTCTGAACCCAACGTAATTCTCGCATTCTCTCCATTATTTTCATTAATGCGAGAATTTCATTTCATGAAATGAAATAAATGTGATTTCAAAAATGAAATGAGAATGAAATTACATTTCAAAAATGAACTGAAAGAGAAATTAAATTTTAAAACGAAATATCAAAGTTTTATTTCATTTTATTTAATGAAATATCAAAAATTCATTTGAATTCATGACATGAAATATCAAAATTCCATCTTATTAAAGTGCACAAGTTTGATTCTTTTTTTTACAATAGTTTATCCTTCGTCATTGTTTTCTAAAAAAAAGTATAGGTACGATTATTGTGACCGTGTGCACTTCGATATTTCAAAAGTCGTCTCCTCGAAGGGACATTCGACAGGCCTCTGAAACGTTAAAACCTTGAATCTCCAATTTTGGAAATCAAACAAAGAAAATGCGAATTTTGCACGCAAAATTTTTTGTGAAAGGGATCTATATTAAGCAGACGAGAATTGAAATTCCGCTAGGTGGCGTTCTATTGCTTCGTACGAATCGTTCAGAGGCCAAAAGAAAAATAAAGGTGATAGATTATTATTATTGCTTCGTCGATGAGCTCTCTCGCAAGCCTGTTCTGTAAAGCCGAGCGTAGAGAGAACGAAAGAATTCCTCGATGCTAGCGCCGAGGCCAAAAATCCTCCTCGGGCTCTGAGAGACAAAGTTCCGTGTGCTCTTTTTTTTTTCTTCCACACACGGCGTACGAATACAAACAATGAGTCAGTTTGAACAAGCGTATACTCAACGTGAGCTCACGCCAATACGATTTCGTATTAATTTTCTATACGTTAATTCCACTCACCCTGACATTTCTACGGGGATCTCTGGATTTGCCGGAACGTAACGAGACAACTTCACGGACAGTTTATTAGATAGCTAAGCGGGAGAGACAGGGGGGAGAGGGAGAATGAGGAACGACAACTTTATTTAGGGATACCATATTGGAATTTGAAAAGGCTGAAAAAAAATCAAACGTTCGAAAAATATCAGGACTTAATACTATCGAAAACGTTCATTCAGTACTGCATTGAATTAAATCACTGTATATATTTTTATTAGTTTCATTAATTAATATTTAATTGAAATTGAAATTGACAAATATTGAGTTAAATCAAATTCAATATCATATTTTATTCAATACTATTTTATTAAAAACTAGATAAATACGAGGTACTGAAGATAAATAACATTTTCAGATAAATTGAAATTAACTTTAACAATTGAACTCGGAACTTGCTTTTTGCAAAATTTAAAGGTGCTCATTTCCCAATTGTTTTCCTTCAACCATTGAATAACAAAACGTCAAGAAATAAATTCTAGCTTTTTAAATTTGCTTTCGTGGAAGTTCGGAATCCTACCAAGTTCCGAAAAAGTTCGACAAGTATAAAAGTCCGAATAAAAAAGGGGGCAGGCAAAAAAGCCGGACAAATTTCCGGATCTATGGTAACCCTAATTCTGCCGGAGGTCTCCGAGCGAGAAACTGTGCAGTGACAACCGCGCCTAATCTGCCAAACTTTTGTCGAACTAAAAAAAAAGTAACAAAAAATAATGATTTTTTAAAAAAAGAACAAAGTTGCCCCGATGTTTTGTTTCTAACCCAAGCAATTCGCTGTGTGGTGTGTGCGTGTGCGCGTTGATTCTTGTTTGTTGGAGTGCGTTGCCTCTAACGAGTGTAATTTACAGACGACCTCGTCGCCGAGAGAGAGAAAAACAAATTGCTCCAGGAGGAGATGGAGGCGACCCTGCATGACATCCAGAACATGTAGAACACGTACAAACACAATAATCGCGGGTGTTGCGTCGGAAACGAGACAGAAACGCGTTGAAGTAACGAAAACGAAAAAAAAAAAAAAAATGAAAAAAACGCAAACAGAAAAGAAAGAAAAAAAAAACAAGAACTCGAACAAAAGGAAGCTTAATTGGCTCTTGCGTGGTGCAGCAACCTATACAATAACAATACGAACGAAAGATGTGGTCTCTTTTAGGTTAGCCTAACCATAAAAGACACTCCCGATAACCCCTCCAAAACCCCGTGCGTATGATTGGCGAGTGACTGCATGACTTCCGGCGTGGATCGATGTGTGAATGAAAGGAGACGACGAAAAAGCGAGACACGAATAAATTTGTGCATGCAGGGATCAAATGGATTCGCAGTGAAGAAGAAAAAAAAAGAAACTTCGATTTGTCGATGCGCATCTTCTTCCCCCGCTTTATTGTCTTTTTCTTTTTTTTTTCTCTCCGCGTAATATAATTATTTTGCGTTTCGGAGTGTGCTCGTAATGAAATTCGTCAACATTCCTACTTTCTCATTCCTGACGGTTCAAGAGTGTCTCTCGGTGATACGCGCTTTGAATAACGATAAGGAAAAGCAACAACGAAAACAAAAGTATAAAGAAGAAAGAAAAGAAACGTGGATCGGGGAAATATTTTGGCAATCGTCTCAATTGAAACATTCTCACGAGCCTCCGTGTTGTGTAGTCGTAATAAGTGCATCCGTGAGAGAGAGAACGGGATACGAACGAAGAGGCGTGATCGTACTTGGTGCGAGTCGAAAACCGAATTATAGATATTTCCACGATCAAAGGGCGAATAACAAAACAGTAGCTTCGTCAGTGAACACTTGAAGTTTTTTTTTTTGGGATTCGATATCCAGATTCGCTTTTGATGCAACACGATACAAAAGTATTCGTGAATTACTCGGGTTTGTGATACGTGTGGAAAGTAAAAATCGATTCAATAAAGATAAGCGTAAACAAGCAAAAAAAAAAAATCTGGAGGTGTTGAAAATATGTGTCGATGCTGAGTTAAAGACGAGTTTGCATTTAAAGAATCATTCCGCATTGTCTCATTCGAGCAACGAAAGAAACGAAAACACTGCCGAATCGAACGGACGTGAAAAAGAGAAAAATAGCGTACGCAGACGCGTTACCTCATTCGAATCATTAGTTCCGCTGCTCTTTCCGAACAATTTTGAAAAAGAAAAACGAAAAAGTCAACGATTCTTTTTTCTTCGTCGACTTTCCCGAAATGAACGTTTTTTTTCCTTCCGATATTCTTCCTCGACGAGGTTTGAAAATGTGAGGCAATGGGTTTGTTTGGGTCACGTATGTATAAAAGAGTTGCGAATTCTACGATATCTCGATGACCCTTCCGTATCCAAAAACCGTTTTTTTTCTTTGTGTTTTTTTTTAATATCCTGAGAGATCAGTACGAAATAATCACTAAAAACTATCGAAGCATGCCTGGTTGTAGAAAGGACGATCATTTCGCGACAATTGTTTGACTCGGGGACACTTCTTGTTGTTGTTTTAACGACTAATGAGACGAAATATTAATTCGATCGCGAAGTTCATTCAGGATACGGGGCAGGGCCCTAGCATTTTTGAAAGTCGATGCGAAAATGTGTACGAGAGGGAGAGAAGGTTCGAGAGAGAGAGAGAGAAAAAGTGAGAAAAAAAAAAGTACGTTTCCTTTGCAACGTCGTTAGTACACACAACACGAGCACAAAGTGTGTCTGTGTGTATCATATGTGTAAATATATGCAGACACAAACTCGCACACGCTGAACGAACGAGTGTGCTAAAAGAGAGCGGGGGAATCAGAAGTTATGTCAGTTTAAACGATTAGATGATTAATTTACTTAATGATTAATTACGAAACGTATGGTACGATAATAAAACACTAATATCATTGTAATAATTATATATTGCTATTATTATAAATCTGTTTATAATATATATATATATAAATACATATATATATATATACACACACACATATATATTTTTTCATTTTGAAAAAAAGAAGCAAAAGAAAATCGAAAACCCGAGTGTTTTGTGTCGTTTGTTTTCATTTTTTTTCTCGTCTAACAATGTTCGAACGTTCCTGCCGCGAGTAGAAACGAAAAAAAGAAGAAAAAAAAGACGTGCCCTTGCGGCCTCGCACTTACAACACTTACAACTGCCGAAAGTGTTCTTTTGTTTGTTTGCCGTTGTTGTCGTTTTTTTTCTTTTACCTTCGCGTAACCGCATGCAACGAGGCGTCAAATGGTACGTATTAATACCACAAAAGCCACGGTGAGTAAGTGTTTTGCATTTTTTCCTTGATATTCTTATTAATAAGACCTTTCGATGGAATCTTGACGTCTCGGCTTTGAAAGCGCACACGTGGCTGATGGTTCGACATATCGGATGAAGAAAAATGATTATTCCCTTCTGAGGTAACTGGATTATCACCTCGTGTGTAACTTCAAAGGCTTGCACGCCAGAATTCAACGAGTTCCCACATCGTTCCCTTACCTCGTCCCACTACGAAGGACCAAATGTCGTGTCACATAAAAGTCAGTTAAAAAGATGTCAATTTTACACTTTTCTACTTGTCGACGTATTTAACGAGAGTAGAGTTCTTCGTTTACCCTTCCCTTCCAGTTCTGCTCTCAGCCGCGACCTGCGCACAAGTAATCTTCGATGTCATCAAACGATGAAACTTTCTTTCGCCGGCGAACTTTGTGATCTTTTCTGTGGGTTACGAGCTCACGAATAGGAGAGACGAAATTAATAGACGAGTAGAGTACAAGCTCGTATTATTGATTGGCATCAAATCTAGTATCAATTTTTTAGATGCGTTAGGAAAAAACATGGTTTTGTCAAACAGGCTGCCCTACATACATAATTAGTACTTATTCATTATTATGCAATCCTCTGAATTCGTATTATTGTCCCATATTTATTATCAAATTACAGTAAAGAATCTCTTTATTTTCCGTTAGATAATTATCTTTCCGATGAAACCCTCCATTTGGGGACGATAAGTTTTGTCATCATGCTAAAACCTTGGGGAAATGTTAAATATTTGAAATTCCGTCTTAGTAAAGGTGAAAACGAATCACGTTGAAACGATCGCTGGATTCGATCACCTCGAGGACCTTTCGCCTCTCGTACCCAACTTGTTACCGTTATTGATAATTGAAAAAAAACACCTGTCTCTTCAGAATAAACTTAAAGTATCCTCTTTCCAACCTTCCCGATTCCTCGATAATCTATGCATCGATCGTGTGTGAACGCTTTGAGCTTTCGTATAATCACGAGACAAATTCTTGCAGATGAAATGGTCGCCGAGAAGGAGAAGTACAAGGAGATCGGAGACGGATTGGACAATGCTTTCGAGGAACTCTACGGAGTCTAAAAAACGAAAAACAAACCAAAAACGCAAAAATAACAAAAAAAAAAACATCACTCGATCGTTGCCGAGTGCTTTGAGAAATTCTGTTAGATTTTGCTTACTCTAACGTACCGTTTTCCGTAAGTTACATCCACGCTTTCGCTTATTAATCCTCTAATGCCAATGACATATGGACGTTTTTGTTTTTATCGTATCGATACTCTCCAATTTAGCAAAGACGAAACGTTACCTATATTTCTACTTTTTTCCCCCTCGGAATTCAACGAACACGAGAATGTCCAATGTGAACCGAAAAATAAAGAAAGCAAACGAGCAAATTTTAATATACGACGATCTAATTTCAGACGAACTCGTCCACGAGAAAGAGAAGTACAAATACATCTGCGACGACCTGGACCTCACCTTCACCGAGCTCGTCGGTTAAATGGATCGTCCCTGCCAACGTTCAATTGTTGCCTTCGATTGAAAAAAAAACCTACACGCACATGTATACATATGTCTGTATTATATAAATATATACACACATATACATATACATCTACAAATTTGTACAGATTTATATGTATATATGTGCATACCGATCACCACAAACATCACGCACACGTGTCACATGATATCCAGCCCGCGATACGGGCCAGTTGAATGTCTACTTGTATTATTGTAATTAAAATTAATCTATGATAAAAACGATACGAAAATATAAACTGTATTTTTCCGTCATGAACCTCCTTCCTATCTCTAACCTCGTCGTATTTGGGGCACAAGATCGACTTAGGGTCAGGGTTTACGATTCCTTCTTCTTTTTTCTTTACTTTTAATTCGTTCGGCAATGGATTATTCAATAGCGTTACTATTGTGCATTGCGTCTATATATTCCATCAAATGAGAGAAAGAGACGGAAATGAATTAATTAAACAACAAGAGGCTTGCAATTTCATCGGAAGACGAGCGTGCAAGGTCGCATGAAGTAAACGCTGAAATAACATTTAAAAATGGCTTTCACTAGAGAAAATGGAAAAAGTTTTCGGAGGGAAGAAAGTTAAAAATGGTAATTTGAGAAAACTATTTTACCGGAGAAACGATAATTCAGTTGAAGCGTACTAAAGATAAATTATTCGGACAAGAGAAACGAACGATTACTTATTTTATTGGACATCGATTTATGTATTTATTTATCACGCAAGTTTATCTCTATTTAGCTCCGTTATCTCCGTCGAAATAATTGTGCATACGTAATTACGGAGCTACATAATCAAATAAATTATGTAAATAATTACTCGAATAAATAATGTGTAATGTGTGTATGTAACGAAGGTTAGGATTGGAGAAGTCGCCCTATAGCCTTACCGATAATCATGAATTTCGTCATTATTCCATCATCCATTCACGAAGCACAGACACGAGCAAGAAGAAAAGAAAAGCTATCCACGTATCTCGACTGCATGACTCGTCAAACGCGACTCTCGATATCGATATCTCGATCTCCCTCACACATCCTCGTTTCTTTATTATTATCACTCACTGAAATCCATCCGACTAACATTTTTCGTACCCACTAATAACATTCGCCCCATTCCTTTGTCGTTACAGACGAGCTGACGAACGAGCGCAGTAAGTACAAAGCGATCGCCGAAGAGATGGATCAAACAATCGCCGACCTCGCCGGATATTAGCAAGGCTCGTCGCGGCGGTGCGGGCGTTAGAAAAGCTAAAAAAAAAAAAGAAAAAAAACTTGAGAAAGAAACGTGCGCGCTCAGAGAACAAAAAAAGCAAAATCGACACTGCCACCGCACGCTGAGAGACGAAACAAAGCAAAATGAAAAAACGATGAGCGCAAAAAAAAACAGAAAACAAAGCTTCTCACCACCGTCGTCCAAGAATTCCATATACGGAGTCTCGCTTTCTTATCGAGGCGCGTATTGAGTGGGAACGCGTACGATTGTCCAATTTTTGGCTCTTCGTTTGTTACCTCACCGCTTGCTTGAAAAAAAGAAAAAAAAACAAAATATTTGATCTTCGTTTGATAACACAACAAAAAAAAAAAAAAAAAAAAAAAAAAAAGGAACGAACGCGAACGTCGAAATGCGTGAGAATCCTCGCGAACGGGCGGAAAAACGAAAAGGAAAATCGGCTCGATTTCCCCAAATATTGTCAAATCATTTTTTTATCGAAGCAAAACGAATTTATGACATTGTAGATGTATAGACGGCGCGAGAGTAATTCTCATTTACATTCCAATTTGACATCCAAGCATACGACATATCGAGCAAACGAGAAAAAAAGTAATTCGAATATCGTGATATACATTCCGAAGAACAGAAACATTCCATCACTGAGAACAATGATTCTCCGCGTCCCGACCAAACTTCTACTGTTTTCTTCTTTTTTACCACGGCGTCGTCGATATTGGGCGATTCGCAACAAATTTTTCAAAAGTCCGCCATGGGATTTTCCCTTTCCGGCATTAAAACGCATCATCCGCTTTTGTATATCCATATTATTATTACTATTATGATTATGGCCGCTGCTATCATTATTACGAAGCACGTACGCGTACGAGCAGCGAAGAAAAAAACCGTCGTCGTTTTTTCTCCCCTCTCTCTTTGTTTACGCTATTGTAAGAAAATATCGATAACACTTCCTCCACATTCCATCCGAGAATATCGTTCTCCCTTGTCAAGGTGTCGCCGCTTCGAGAAAACACAAAATTCAAACGGAAATACATGAAAATGTGACCGAGCATATTGTATGATAATCAGGCTAGCTGAAGCTGGACGGGTGAGGTGGGGAGGAGGAGGCAAAGGAATGCACGCTTCGAGGGCTCATGATATATTTGAAGATGCAATAACGTCACTCGTGACGTCAGTGTACAGGTTACGGCATTTCACGCGTGTATATGTAAAGTCAATATTCGAAAATAAAAGGAAAAAAAAAAGCGACGATCAGACGCAAAGCCGCGAGGGAAGCCCCGGAACACGCCATCGCGGCCAAATTGTTTTCGAAATCCGAATGCCGATGGGGTCGGATTTCTCTTAACGAGAAACGGAAACAGTGAGAATACGAACGATCGAACTTTTTACTTCTCACGAATTTGACGATTCCCGTAACTCGATCGACTTGTCTTTTTTCATGTACCCGTTGTCGTCGAGTGCCTAATACACCTGCAAAAACCGCCGCGGCATGTGTATCTACATATATATATACGGTGAAACGGTAAAATTCGTAAAATTGGAATTTTTAAAAAATGAGAACAATGTTGATCGTACAACGGCGAAAATAAATTATAGAAACTGATCGAGGCTCGTTTCTATTCGCTCTTCGGTAGCAAATATTTTCTCCGAGAGAAGAAACGAGAAATGGAATAAAGGAAGCGTGCGTGATGGATTGTCCCATCGTGACACGTGAAACTCTGGCCGAGGGATAAAGTTGGAACAACAACGCTCGCGTGGTCACTTTATTTGGACTCGACGATCAATACAGCCACAGGATTCTCGTAACTCGGAGGGTTTTCTTACGTCCTGTTTTTTCCTCCTTTTTTTTATTCCCACTTTTGGTAGGTTTAATATTTAGAACTCGAGAGGTATTGTAGAAAAGAAAATTCATTTTTTGCTAAGAGAAAGAAACAATAATTTTTTTTCAATATTGATAAGAGATCGAGATGCAAGAGACGAGACGGCAACGTTCCGTCCATGATGGTTGAACACTGATGAGGAAAACGAATTCGCCACCTAGCGTCCATATTTTTCGATGCAGTAAGAACGTGCACTTCTCTCGTTTCTCATAGTTGTTTATTTTTTATTCGTCTTCGTCTTTTCTTTCGGCTACTAAAAATGTCGTGATTCGCTCGAGACGAAAGTGGAGCAGGCCTGAACTTCTGTGCCAGCAATTCTGTGGGCCTCTTGTCCTTTTTCTTTTTCGATGTCTGCCGCACGCCCACACGCGTCGCTGGAATTCACTGACGCAAACGTCACGAGAATTATGAAAAACAAGAGAACAGGCTCGATCGTGAAATGTAACGAGGAACAATTTGTACACGGTCGAGTGTTTCTCTGATGAATCGAAATTCGACGAACCCGATTTTATCCAACCGATGGTGTCCGTTAAACGATTTGGAAGATCTAGTTGGTAAGCTTTTTCGTCAATTCTGCAATGAAACGCCGTATCTACGAGCCAGGTAAGTTCGACACTGAATATCTTCAAGCATTTGGGCTTCGAACCTGCGAAACGCTCAGTGTACCGTGTACCCGCAAACTATAATTGTAGCAACGTGATATATTTGGTTTCACCCCTCGGACGGATTTAATGCCGAGCGTCCGAATATTGTCACGTTAGCGTCGTAAATACAACGTGGGTATACAACAGTTTCGTCGAGGCAGCCAGGTGTATCTAGCGCCGAAATAACGTTTAGACGTATTTTCCAATCGAGCCGGCCGTGGCCTTGAAACTCAAAAATGACAAATTATCCAGGTTGAAATAACGTTTCAAGACCTTCGATGCGCTTCGAGTTTGATGATGGATATTGAAACGTACCAGTTTCTTTCCAACTTCATTCGATAAAATTTAACCTTCAAAATTTTGATAAATCCCCGC
The DNA here is from genome assembly GCA_030522765.1 of Ophioninae sp. B BG-2022a. Lineage (NCBI taxonomy): Eukaryota > Metazoa > Arthropoda > Insecta > Hymenoptera > Ichneumonidae > Ophioninae sp. B BG-2022a. The sequence continues at coordinate 89,570 of JAPYZJ010001233.1, read as the reverse complement.
TATCGTGTTTCAGGAATAACGTTCAACAGTACTCCACGGTTTTTTCAATGAAATTATCTAGTTTTCTCGATCAAGTGGCTTCGACTGATCGACCAATCGATGTAGGAGGAGCCTTCGGCTGGAATTTCATCAGGCGTTTTCTCACAAGTGGATCTATACTTTCTGTGTTGCATTGAAGAAAAAAAAGAATGCGCCTTCCTCGGGTTCAAATTTGACCTACTTCGATGTATTCGCAGAGCCGATATTCTCCAACGTGTTTGAAAGTATCAACGAGTGCGCCATAAGACAGCTTTTCATTGGTGAATGGACGCGACTGTGTAGCACAGCTGAAGGTTCCCTCAGGCGTGAGATGAGGATAAAACTCTACTGTCGAATCCCCGTGATGATTCGACGATGCTTATTTTCTTCGGCCTCTCCTCTCTTCCCCTTCTCCTCCTCCGCCCTTCAACGATTCCTCTTTCTCTCATTTTCTATATGTATATCGGATATGTTTAACAAACGCCACGTATAAATAGCCACTCCCGTGTCGTTATACCGAATCCTATTCTTGGGAGGGACACATTTCCCTGGTAAACGAATGCTCGCGAACGCGAACCGACGCGAGGATACAGAGGCCGCTAATGTTACGCGTATGCCGATTCTTGTTGGCTACAAACCAAAATTGGGCCTCGGGCGTCGTATCCGAAAACTTTGTTCGACATCAATATTTAATGGCTCAAGGATACCGATGGCTTACAAACATACATTCGTTGGATGGGCCTGTGGATGCGTATACGAGCTTTCTTCAAATAATGTGACTTTTTTTATTTCGCGGGCTGCGTACACTCGATTTATGATTTTTCTCTTTTGTTGTCTTGGTACACGTGTTCCCAACGTTTGTTGACGTTATCAGCCATTTTGCATCTGTAGTTAAATTTTTTTTTTCATTAATATTAAATTATTTGTATTATTAATATTAGAGATAAAGAGCGTATCAGAAGCGCTTCGAGGATTGGAAAAAGCGCTGGCACAGGTGTATCATATCTGAGTGGTATTACTTTAACGGAGGCAAAATAGATATTGATGACTAAATTAACACTCTGTAGCGCCGTGTGACATTTCTGTCACAAACCGATTCTCTGCCTATCAAAATCAAAATATTTCTTCAAACACATTTTGAGTCAATGAAGCTTGTATAAATATATCGAAATGTATAAATTTATATATTTCAAATAAATAAATAAAAAATCAAACTTCTCCAGATACGCGTGTATTTTATTTCTTTCGATAATCACTTTTAACTGCTTATTTTAAATCAATTTAATATTGCCCTACAGAGGGTTAATATTTTTCGAGAAAAATAAAAAGTCACCTTATTTCTTTAACAAGCCTCGCATATATATCCACATAACTTTATCATTAATAATACAAAGCTTGTGCAATACTATATTTCGTAATACATCCATTTACGTGGAATAAAGCTTCTCAAATAAATTTGAAAATTTGAACGACATTGACACCCCTAAGGCAGTCGAAGTCAAGCGCATAATGTTTGAATAAAAAGAAAGAAAATGTACGTTACTAAGTTTAACCAAAAACCAAAACACCGAGATCCGTTAAAAGTAAATCCGTAGACCTCGACGATCTCCGAATTCTGCACGGTGCTGCCATCTAGCGTGGCGCGACGATACTTTTCAGCCCCCACGATACCCGGAATCCTTACCGGTCCTTCTCTCGTCGGGCGTGGAACGTTCGTCGTTCAAACGAGTCTCGATGAAGAAAAAAGAAAAGAGATTTTGTCAAAACGACTCATCGCGTGTAAATCCATGCTCTTGTTGAGGATTCTACAATTATAATTTATCACGTTCTCCTGTTTCTTATGCTCCCACGAGTTTATTTCCACCCGTGATTCACCTCGAGCCCGAATAAAAGCACGTATGCAAATATTCGCCATGAAAGGAAAAGATGCGAGAAAAAGGGAGGCGCCATTCGAAAGCGTCATGGGCTTGTAATTTTGGGGTTAGTTGAGTCACACAAAAATCGTCAAAAAAGGACAACAGAGACGAATGGTTAGAACACGTTTTGTGAAAAGCCCAGTTCTCGGAAAAACGATTTTGTTCTTTAGCTGTTAATGTCTTTTTCATTATTGCTTTCACGAGCCATCTTACTGGAGTATTTCTCGTTTTAAAAACGCTGTTGTGAAAATGTTACAGTTTTCCTTATAACGCGATTGTGTACATCATTGAATACAAATGGATCGTGAACGTCAGGTTTGCCAATAGGAAATACCTTAAAATGGTTAATGCGAACGTTTAGTCATTTAAGAGAAACCCTTAAGAGGTTAAGCTACTGGGTAAATAAAAAAACATAATTCGCGGCTTGAAGCAAATCAAATGGAATAAAAGTTTGAAAAGTGGTGGAGCTTGGAGATACGACTACGATGGTATAACCGCTGGAAAAACTTGAAACGTGTTTTCAACGAAACTGTGTGTTTCATCGAATAAACGGATCGACTTGAAGTTCAAATGTACTTTTACACCATGTAACAGTTGTTTATTCTCGATCGACGTTTTTCATCTCAGCCTTTTTCATTACTTATTAAAGATATCATTGTTGCTCGAAATATAATGAAAAATAGAAAAAAGATATTTTCCAGTTATGGTCTACCGGGTGGACAAAGTCAAGAATTGAGCCCCTAACCTTCGAAGATCTTTCTCAAGATAGTTTATGATTCCTTTACTTATCGACAACTTGTGCGAAATTTGAAAGGGAATTTTGGTAAGATACGTTCGAATAAGCGTGCAAACGATTCATCAACGAGCTTCCTTTTATTATTCACAATCAATATCTTCAAAGAGCAGTGATTTTTGGGGGGTCACGGTAGCCCAACGGTTTAACGAGTCTTGCAACCTATTTATCCACTCACTCGTTTCGAAAAGCGAATTTCCGGTTGTCAGACGTTCGGACATTTCGCAAAGATTATTCGAGAGTTATTTCCGCCCCGCCGCAAACCCGTTTCTCCAGTCTTGTTTCTTCTCCTTTTCGTTTTCCTTTTGGTTGCGAAGCTGTTAGTCGAGAATAGGGGAAGTTCCTCCAACGGGCTGCAAGCTCTTCGCATTGGCGTAAAGAGTGAAAATTTTACCGGGACCAGGGGGCGTGCAGCGACGATCGAGTAATCTTCTTCTCCTCCTTTTCCTCCACCTCCTTCTCTTCCGTTTCGCTTAATCTCTCTCCCTCGGCGATGAAACTAGCACCGCGTCTTATGACGCGCCCGCAGGTCGAACGTCGGTTATATCCGCGATGCGTAAAGCTCTGGGCTCGCCATTTTTGGTTTCCCCACCCGCGAGTTTTTGGGGAGCTTGCGGCGTCACGTCAGCCGTCGGCTCGGCACTCGTCTCGTGTCGCTCTGCTAGCTCGGGTAGGTAAGTGTTTTCCTGCTCTCGCTGTTTCTCCGCGATCACGTACGAGCCGCTCTAGTCTCTGCGTTTTTTTCCTCTCTTTTCCTCTTCGACGACTTGTTTTTTTCTTCTCGAGACGACGCTCGGGGAGTGACGAAGAAAAACGAAAAAGAATAAAACCGTTATCTTCCTCGTGACTCCAGGAGGTAACGGAAGGACATTAGAAACGAAAAACGAACGAAGGGACAAAAGAAAGAGAAAAAGCTTCGCGCCGATGTGTTGTCTTGAGTTTGAGGCTGTGAGAGCTTTTCTGCCGCTGCGCTCCTAATACCGAGTTACGGATATTCGCTGAGGGTGCGACGACGCTTCCTAACCTCTTTTTTTTCTTATTCTTCTTGTTTTGTAAACTTTAGTAAAACACGTCAGGCCTGAGAATGGAGGGTGTAAAAGAACGCCGCGCGAGTGTGAAAAGAGATCGAGAGAGCTCGTTGAGGATCACTCGGAATGTAACCTCGCTGACGGCGGAAGAGTTTCGACCGCGAGCAGCCCTCGCAACGACAGCTTTTTTTCGCATCCTATGACCCGGCGATCAAACCGGCTGGTTTCTCTCTCACCTCACCGAGAAATCGGGAGAAACTCTGTGCGCAACTAATAAAAAAAAAAAACAAAACGAAACAGTGCTCTGCCTGTATACGCTTTATGCTTTAGAATGCCGTAAGTAGACTACTCCTTAACACGCTTAACAATGTTTCACTATTTACGGATTTTCTCGTGCGTGAGTTTGCGCGTAACAAAGAGTGTTGTCGCTTTCTTTTTTTCCAAACGATACAACTACCCCAGCGTACCCGATCCTCTGTTCGTTGTGTTCCATAAAATCAATGGTCGATTCGTGGATTTCGTTAGAAATCGTAGGATCGTTTCTCGATACGGAAAGGGACGAAAAGATAGCCAATGCACTTGAAAAGTGACCGACACATCCCTGATACCCATGGAAGGTAACTTAAGAATCACCAAGGCTCGGGAGGTGACCAAAAGGCCCCTGAATACTCGGAGAGGGGGACAGATACCCGATACACTCGGCAGGCAACCAAACGATCCGCGATACATTTAAAAGGTAAACAAAGGGTTGTCAATATATTCAGAAACGTGTCAAAACGACCCGATACACTGGGAAGACGATCAGGGGATCCCCAATACCCAATGTGACCAAAAGATACCGAATATCCTCGGAGAATGACCAAAACTTGTCAATACGACCAATCCATTCGGACAGTGACCAACGAATCACCAATACACACTTGGAGCAACCGAAAGCTTTCCAATATACTCGAAAAGTGATTGAAACATAACCAATACGCGCGGACGGTTATTACAAAACATTATTTCATTCCTCGCCCGTTCAAGCAGTTTTTCTTGGAATGTCTGGCGCGATCTGGCATTCGTCCCAAAATTACGAGTAAACGATTTCGTAATAGTGAAAATTATCGTTTGCCGAGCTATCGGAATTGACAAGGAGCGGGGCTGCGTGAAAGGGTGCGTTAAAAAATGAACGCCGATTACTGAACGTTGATCGAAGGCGATTAGATTATAGACTCAGGAACGTCATACGTGCGAGCTAACGTTTTCGGATCTTCGAGGGTTGTTTCGCAAAGTTTTCGGAAAGTCTATAAATAAAGAGAGCGACCACTTAGATCGAATGTCGGCCGGCGTTGGCGGCCAAGTAAAGCTCGAACTTCTGGGTTATGAAGCAAAGAGAGACAGGTGAAGCACGGGGGCGCCCCCCCCCCCCCCCCCCTCACTCTCGGGCTCTCTCGCTCTCCCTCTTTCCTCCAGTTAAGTCAGCTCGAGCCAGAGAAATCTCTGGTGTTGGCCAACCTCGGGAACGCGATATTAATAGAGAACGTTGGGTAGATTCTATTTCCGTGGACACCCGCTTCCTATGGTGGACCTCTATCCTTCTCCCTCTTTCTCGCTCTTCCTCAAAAGTAATCGCGGTCTACAGTCCACATGATTAATTTGTCTGGAATCATTTTCATTCCTACTCGATCTCGATTGATTCCCATCAGATTCTTTTGTCGATTAAAGCCGGGGGTGCCCTTCGCGTTTTGATTTTTTGTCGATTTTTCGTTTATATTTTATTAAGTTATGAGCTAGAGAAAAAAAAATATTTCTACCCTTTCTTCGTCACAGCTGATAAGCAACAGCGAAATGTCAAAACTTTCACCTATCGCAATTTGTTCGGGCTGTTTTATAGAGAACGATCGGTAGACTATGTTTTCGTTCCTTGATCGAGTGCGTTGTTGGAACTGAGCCAGCAATAATGATCGGTATCAAGTTCAACAATTGAAGCGATAGAGCAAATCATTTATTCGAGATTTTTCTTTGATTTTGTAAGAAAAAACTTTTTCGTACGTTGTGCATATTACATGCATGATTATTCTCAATCTTACTAAATAATTTATTTAATACTCATTAAATAAAATATTAAAATCTATTGATTTGAATAAAATCATGAATCGTTAACATCGATTAAGCAATCAAATGAGGAAACGCCGAATGGCCGATTGAATTAATAATAATCAATGTAATAATCGATCCAATCAACTTGACTATTGAGATTTTTTTAATTACTTCCTTTGATTAGAAAAATCTATTTTGCAAATAATGCATTACTTTTCAAGAGTATCGCGAAGCTGCGTTTTTTTTCAACGATTGATTAATAAACCCAAACCAAACTCAATTGTTGGAATATTTAATAGAGTATATTTGGGCCGCGCGAAATTCGTTTCAAAATCGGATAGATTTGGAAAAGTACGAAATCCGATACGCTGACTTCTCGCTCGGCGAGCGAATTCCACATTTATTCTAAAATTAAGACATCGATATAGACGGGTGATAGGATGTCGGGGATGAATCACGAAATTCTGCTCGGTTGACTAGCGAAGAAAACTTTGCGAAAGATCTCGCTGACCCGTTTTATGCTGATCGAACAGGCTACCTTTATCATTAACATCGAAAACTTGGCGGAATAAAATAAGGAAGGTTCGACATGAGGATCGCATCGTGGAGGTAAACCTCAGTGCTAACCCAAACGCGTGTCACGAGTGAAAATGTGTTAATCCAAGTTTTGTTTTATATTGTGTGCTCGATACTTAAGGCTTCCAGAGTTCGTTGCTCGAACTATTAACAACGAGTTTTTGACATTTGTGGCGTTGAAATTTATGAGCGAGGGGAAATACTTGTTTGAAGAACTGAACTTTAAAGAAATGAGAAAAAAGATTGATAAATCATTCGTTTATGGTCGTTAATCAACGACCATTTATTCGTTGGTATATCGATAAAGTTGCATATCTAATTTCATTACAATTTATTAAAGATTCATAAAAATAAATAGATATATTAAAATATTAAATATATATTGATGCAAAGCAGTCGTGAAAAATTTTTCGAAGCACCGTTAAACGTGCGTGACCCAACGGCTTACGTGATTTTGGTCGTCCGATCGGTTGAAAACAAAAATCACGATTTTTCTCCCTCGAAACAAATAATATCAACCAAGCCTTGACCTTTCTAGGGTTCCGTACCCAAAGGGTAAAACGGGACCCTATTGTTTTCGCTCCTCTGTCCGTCTGTCACCAGGCTATATCTAATGAACCGTGATAGTTAGAGAGTTGAAATTTTCACAGATGATGTATTTCCGTTGCCGCTATAACGACAAATTATAAAACTTAAATTGAATTAAAAATTAAGGGGGACTCTCATACAAGAAACTTTGTTTTTCGGCCTTTAGTACGGAACCCTTCGTGCGCGAGTTCGACTCGCACTTGCCGGTTTTTTTTATATGCCTTTTCAATCATCAGAAAAGACTTTGACTCATTTCCATTATTATTATAATTATTATTACTGGTTTCATTACTTATTAGTATTATGTTAGATTATGTAGATTTTTATCTTCAAATTGAATTGACTACGATTTTTGAAATTTCCACAATAAATAAAACTGAAAGAAATTTTCGTTGACGACGAGAGAGTTTTCGTTATCACATTGATATGAATCGATGAGAATTAGCTTTTCATCTTCACGCATCGTTTGTTTCCCGCCCCCTCCCCGCCCTCCCCAAGATTTTTCGTTGTCGCGAATAAAAGTGAACGAAACGTAAATTGAAACAATTGTCGGGTTCCAGCGAACTCGTTAGTTTCGTGAGAAAAGTCGTCGAAAAAAAGCCACCACCATGGACGCGATCAAGAAGAAGATGCAAGCGATGAAGCTTGAGAAGGACAACGCGATGGACAAAGCGGACACCTGCGAGGGACAGGCGAAAGAGGCGAATTTGAGGGCCGACAAAGTACTCGAGGAGGTCGGTGACTTGCGCAAGAAATTGCAACAGGTCGAGGCCGACCTCACCGCGAACAAGGGTAACCTCGAGCAGGCGAACAAGGATCTCGAGGAGCGCGAGAAGTCTTTGACCAACGTGAGTTCGTCTTACCAAAAATCAACCTTTTCCTTTTTTTTTTACTCTTTTAACCCTCAATGGTTAAAGGTGTGACCATTACGGGTTAATTACAGTCATTAGCCATGATCGTGAATTGAGCAATGACTATGGGATTGATATGTATCGCAGGCCGAATCCGAGGTGGCTGCTTTGAACAGAAAAGTCCAGCTGATAGAGGAGGATCTTGAACGTTCGGAAGAGCGTCTCAATACAGCCTCGACGAAGCTTGCCGAAGCTTCTCAGGCTGCCGACGAGTCGAGCCGGTAAATAACGACACAAAAATCTAAATGTCCACTTTGAAGGGGATCTTTCGTTTGACCTCTTCGTTACGAATGTTGTTTCTCATCGTACGAAACGATCTCAGCATGTGCAAAGTATTGGAGAACCGCGCCCAGCAAGACGAGGAGAGAATGGATCAGCTGACGAATCAGCTCAAGGAAGCGCGTCTCCTCGCTGAGGACGCCGACGGAAAATCGGACGAAGTCTCGCGCAAGCTGGCCTTCGTTGAGGACGAACTCGAGGTCGCTGAGGATCGCGTCAAGTCCGGAGAAGCGTAAGCACATTTCTCTTTTTTTTTTACTTTCCATTCTTCGTAGGTACATTCGCTCTCCATTTTTGAACCTACATTTTTGTTGGTCCAAAAATGTCGAAAATGACTTTTCACTGTTTCGGGAAGTTTGGACAATGTGAAATTGGCTTTCGCATCGAGACGAACAGCCATCTTGGGAAATATGGAATTCGATCGAGTGGAGTAGTTCGATCTATCATTCGCTCGGGAATTTTTTGGAATTTCGTAATCGTGATTGAAATGGAAGAAAGTAAAAAGTTTGGTCCTACGCCGCAAATTGAAGAAAAGAAATAACTCGGTTTTTATCAAATTTCATACCGGGGAATTCTGAGGACATTAATAAACACTCCGAGTCCAACAATTGGAAGCTCCAAGAAAATCCTATTGGGTTTGCTTAAAGTTGCGGAGCAAGCAAAAGAAATTCGAAAAATTAGATTCTCACGAGTTCGTGACACAAGTGAAAATTGCGAAAGGAATAAAGGGTTCCCATGGCTGAATTCTGATAATGATCGACATACGTTTTTACAGCAAGATCATGGAGCTTGAGGAAGAACTCAAGGTCGTCGGTAACAGCTTGAAATCATTGGAGGTATCCGAAGAGAAGGTGAGGCGTCCTCGATCAAACTACAGACCGATATCGTTCGACGATTTTTGCAAAAATCTCATTTACAAATTCGTGTTTGCGCCCAGGCCAACCAAAGAGTCGAAGAGTTCAAACGTCAATTGAAGACTCTGTCGGTGAAGCTAAAGGAAGCCGAGGCGCGCGCCGAGTTCGCGGAGAAGACCGTCAAGAAATTGCAGAAGGAAGTCGACAGGCTCGAAGGTCGGTGCATTATACGAAAAGTCATAATCAAACGCGAAATTTCACCTTCACGAATTATTCTCTGATGCTTAGCGTTAGCGAGTGCACGGTTGTATCGCAAGCCTAAATTCGATGAAATTCTGGTAGATGGCGCGTGTAGCTCTCCGCCTCGTGCGCCATCTACCGGTCATTTTTCCTACTTCGGTTTACCAGCATAAGATACCCCCACTCGCTTGGCAACTCGAAAAAACGCATGTTTACGCGTCGAAGTATTTACTACCCGTTCTACAAAAACTTCCATCGTAAATTTCTTCGTTCCACGCAAAAACCTATTTTCTCAATTTCCCTAATTCGAAACACGAAAGAAAACATTGTTTGTTCGTAAGAAATTCTGAACGAGTGTCAATGATGAGTAGTCAAGTTCCTAATTGTCGCGAGTTATATCGAAGGTTTCTCTATTCATTGGAAAATGTTCCTTCGACTTTCAGACGAGCTCGGAATCAACAAGGACAGATACAAGTCCTTGGCGGACGAGATGGACTCGACTTTTGCGGAATTGGCGGGATACTAAAAGTGGAATCGCAAGAAAAAAACGTCAACGCTCCTCCACTTGTTTATGTACATGTATATATGTATGTATGCACGTTTACTCGCATGTTCACGTACACGTGTGTATGTATATCGACGTATGCAGATAAAAAACCATGTATACACCAAAGCCGTACGTTTGTACCCAAACGAACCCAAAGAAACGTCATCCGCGATCACGATTTCGTATGGGAAAGAAAAAGGACGCCTAGCGGAGGACAAACGTAGGAATGGATCGAGCGCTAGTCCCGGAGGGCAAAGGGTCGACGTCACATCGTTATTTAATATATATAAATATACACTATGATATACTGTCCATCCCCGAGGTTATACATTGTCACGACACAAGAAAACACATGCATAAACTATTCAGACAAATAAATATATATCTTACTATTAAAAATTGTACGAAATGTTATAAGAGTCTAATAAAAATCGATGTAAGTGTTTTGAAGAAAGACAAACCGAAGCTCCGAATAAAACGTGCAATCGAGACAACAACCGGCCCGTCCCGTACTAAACTACGAGAAGAGTTTACGAGACAGAGGAAGCGCGCGTGCGCGGCGGCGTTCCCCGAAAATACAGCGGCGACGCGCGCATGCGCGTTCACAAAGTCTTCGCCACGGGCGGGCAGTTGCTAATCGCGATCTTTCAAAGTCAGTCGAATGAAAAAAACCGTTAAGTTATTTAAGAAATGTGTCGAAACGAAAGTTCCATTTTCTGTGAGTCTGCTCGTCGAATTTCTTGAATTTTGAAAAAACTAGACAGTTGCGCGACCATGCTGAATCCCTGATTGAATTGAGGAAAAAACAAGTCTTACTAATGCCGCCGATCGGTGAGGAGCGCAGCCGTATACGCAGTGCGAAAATGGACGCTCGCGCACCTTCGTTCCGTTCCGTCGGGTATTTCCGGAAATCCATGGGTATGTACGGGGGGGGGGGGGGGGGGGGGGGGGGGGGGGGGGGGTGGGGGGTCATCGTGCATCCTGAGGCCGTAGATGTTTCAACTCGAACTTGCGATCCGAGGAACTGACGGTTAAAACTTTGCTCTGTGATTAAAACAATCGATGTTTTCCTACTGTCTTTAGCATCGATACATTGTAAATACATCGTCTCGCTGTGAGACGTAAAAGCGCGTCACAACACGTGTTCACGGTTGTGCAGTATTACAGTTATTAATTTACCAATCAATAACGACTTTTTAAGAAAAGAATATCACGAGTACGTTATTCTGTACGGTTATGAAGAAAGGAGGAAGAGAAAAATGTTGCTTTTTTGGCGCGAATCTTCGGACGCCATTACTCTGGCGGTCGGTATCCATGGTAATTGCCTGGTGGCAAGTTTCCGAAGCTCTCGATACTGCGTAGACAGTGCGATCGCTGTTACCGACCGACGTAAACCTCCGTCGCCACTGTTGAGCGCGCGCTGTGACATCTGTCGTTAATAAACGATAGCTCGAACGAATTCTGTTTTACCGACCCGTGCTCGGACTGTACCGAAGTTGTGCTTCGCCTGCAATAAAGTGTAATCTCGTCATGAGTTGACGTTACTTAAACGTCATGAAGTAGAAGCAATACATTATTCACAATTGTGAATATTCAGTTAATAAAGCGTTTATGAAAATCGCCAGTTTCAAACGTGCTCGAAGAATCGAGCAAACATGAATATTTTACCAAAGAAAAGGTTTGTACGCGTCTTCCTAAAATTAATCAATTCGATGCAAAAGTTTGAAGGTTATGTAAAATAAATATATTAAACAAAGGTGGCACGTGCGAACGAAGGAAAATATCGCTCGGGTACGTCGGGACGAAGCCAAAGCAGCTGAAGAAGAAAAAACAAAAAAAGCACGCGTTCAAAAAGCTGTAAGTGATTCGGTAACCAATGTTTTTTCGGCTTGCGGGTCGACGTTTTTTGTGACACTAACTTTTACGAAACTTGCAATTTTTCCACAGGAAACCGAAGCTCGGATAAACTTTCTCAGAAATCAGACAAGAGAAAAGTACGACGGTAGACGGACGGAAGAGGAGAAGAGCCAACCCGAGAAACTCGAGCACGTAAACTTCTTCGCGGATCTAGAGGATGGAAAGATCGATTACAACAAACCGAACGCGGAGCACGAGGCTGAGGAGAAGGCCGAGCGGGAAAAGTATGAAAAACAGATCGGATACCTAACCTATTTGGGGCAAGACACGAACGAGGCTACCGGCAAAGTTAATTGGTACGACGAATTGCCGAGTCGATTGAAAGATCAAGAGCCCGATATCGAGGCTCAATCCGCCAAGAAAAGTTATCACGATCCTATGAAAGATGTGCGTAGATACTTAAATCTCATGGGTTCTTCGTCTTCCAAACCTAACTCTTCGCCGAAAGTTAAACTTGAAAAATCAGTGAAGAGAAAGCGCGATTCGGACGATTCGAACGAAGAGGAATCTCGATCAGCCAAGAAACGCAAGAAGCACAAGAAAAAAATGACGAAACGTGGGTCTTCGAAGCACGGCTCTTCAGCCGCGCGAATTCTCGATGAAAAACCGAAGCACGATATAGCCAAATTACGAGCAGCTCGCATATTAAGGGAGCAAAGCGAGAAATTGCGCACCGAAGCCCTTCTCGCTAAAATGAGGGGTGAACCCTTGCCGATCGCAGTGACAAAAGAATCTCCAAAACCAGCTATACGGCAAAAGTATAATTCCCAATTCTGCCCAGAAATAGCCCGGCAAAACATGGAAAGAACGCCAAAATAAACGTTTTCTCTTCAACGTTAATATTTTATCAACAAATACGTATATAAATATAAACGTAATCAAGAGTGAAATCGGATTCGTAGCAAAATACAGAAAAAACATGTAAAGTTGTGATTTCAATCAAAGAAAGGAGCGATTATGATAATTTGGTGGACCCATCGAGAATTGCAACGTTCTCAATATTGTTTTTAATTTTAACGAATACATGTACAGAACATACGTTAGATGATCATAAATAAACAAAATATTTATACAGAAAAACATTCACTGAGTTTTAACCACTCTGTTTAAGCCGTTTAAAAACTTGAGATTACGAATAAAGATATTGATTTAGGGTTGAAATTAATCAAGGATGTATGTAAGGTCCATTCCGCGGTACATCTATTTATTTTTTAAGGCTAATTTTTATATCGAAATGTGAATGCCGGTTCACATCTGCTTGCATTCTCTAATTTTTAAAGAAAAAATTGTGTCATTCTGTATAATAATTTATCATTTTTTATTAAATTAATATGCAATGTGATATTTGTGGAAGAGTACAAGTTTAGCCAATCAAATAATTTTATTTCTGTCCCGAGAAAATGTGGCAAAAAGGCTACAGTCAGCGATGGCAAAGTGTTTTTTTTTCGTGAATAAATTGACAAATGTATAAAGTTTCTGAAAATTATTTTTTTTTCGTGTATTGAGTAAGACACATATACTTTTTAAAAAATCATTTTTGTTTGATTTTGTCGACTTCCGGTACAAATAAAACGGAGTTAAATAAGGCTCTAATTCTCAAATCTTTCTTTTAAATCATCGGCCAAGTGCCTTTTTCTTTTGTTCAATGGATGCAGCGTGATAAACTTTATCACATGTTTCAAATGCATGAAAAGTTAGGCGAATTGATATTTTTTACATACATCCTTGAATGAATCAATGAAGTCCGTCGAATTTGTATTAGGCCATAATTTTATTCGCGCTGCTCTGCCAGAGTACATCGAGTTTTACATTTATACTCGTTATTACTCACGGAACATTTGTATTTGTTCTTCTAACGATCAAATCTTCTTCTGTCCCATTTTTTGAGGTATATAGTCTAGATACGTCAGACACGTCACGATATATTTCTTTTTTCTTTCTTTCTTTCTTTTTCTATTATTTTATTATAATATATACCGTAATATTTATGTAACGCACGCATTTGGAAAATCAATCACGAAATAACCGTCGAAAATCTCATAATCCTGAACCACCAAAATGCCAATATCGTTTCGTATTCCAGGAACAGAAATTATGTTCGAATAAATGTATTAACAAATGTACGGGGATGTGTGCGTGTATGTGTTAACATACGTATACAAGATGGTCCAAAAATTGACGTCGGAAAGTACAAGCCAGACATCTGGTATATCTGTTTGTTCAAACACACAAAAAATCGATTGTATTTTTTGTTCGATCTTTTTTGTACATTAGATTTTCATTTAATTTTTCTTCCGCGAATGCTGTTCGAAGGTTTCGATTCTCAGTTCCCAAGAGCAATTTAGAGTCGTATAGACGAGACGAGATAAACGTTTTTTTACCGCGTAAAATTTATCGAAATTTATCAAATGATCTTTTTTTCACCGGAGCGATTCAATTAGCTTTAAGTTGACCGGTTTACCTTATTTTGATTTTTGAGCTTCGTAACGTAATGCAATAAAAATCAGAAAAACAGAAAAAGCCTTGTTTTCGAATTTTTTTCGGAATTTTCATTATGGTTTTTTTAATACTTTATTTTAAAAAATTTGCAATTTTCTTTTCTTTAGTTGTACACGGGTATTTATTTGAATAGATTAATTCGATTTTGTCGCAGCTGGAAGAGAAGAAATACCACGTTACGTGCTGAAGACGAAACAGAAAATAAAATCATTTCGTCGTATCGTGAAAAAGTAATCGATGTGAGATTTCATCGATGAGTTTTTTTCAGGTATACATTTTTAGTAATTTACACGCGTAATGGAAAAAATAAAATTAGCTCATGCAAACATTTTTTTATTTTTTACGAGAAAAGTTTTTGATGTTGGCTCTGTTTTATTGTTTTCTCGTTCGTTTTGATGATCATCGCTTGTCTCGAAGCGTTTTCTTTTTTTCTTGCACTTTCACGATAAGAAATATTATCTCGAGTCGGTCGTCAAAGATCAGTGAAATATTGGACGATTTTATAATCGGGAAAATGCTATATTTTTTTACCTACGTTTTACGTTGATGTGCGGGTTTGTTTTTTTTATTGAAACGTTTTCTTTACTTGTAATACTACTTTTCTTCGTTTGGGTTTGATTGACACGTTTCTGTTGCGCACTTTTTTTGTTGTTAAAGACCATGGAAATTCCGAACCCGCAGATTCACTCAACGATGGTGAACGATTGATAAACGATTTGTCAAACGCAATGCGGGTCAACCGGACCACGTGAGGTTTCGTGAAATTCTCGATTCACCAATTTTCATTTATCTCTTGTTTTCTCTTTTCCTCGGAAACGTTCTCATTTATTCGAACTTGAGGTTATAGAGAACGCGCCATCGTCCACTTCGAAGTTTTGAAAGAACTTTGCTCACAAATGTGTGAACCAATTTGGATGAAACTTATTTTGTGCAATCAGGACGATGGCCCCGAGGGCCTACTGGTCGCCATTTTGAATAAAAATGTTTTATCCTTAAAAAATGACGGGTTTAAATTCCGTTAATCTCTCTTGCACTCATCAGTCACGTGGTACAAGGTGTTCCACCTTGCCTCAAGTATACGCAGGATTTAAAAAAAGTTTTGACGCAAATAGACTTCTTCAGGGGCTTTTGGCTATTTGACAAAAAAAATCATGTTTTTTTTTAGTATTCTTCACGGTAGTAGTCACTTCGTGCTCGCTATTGAAAAATTTCGATTTATTTATTTTGCTATGATACTTTGTTTTCTAATCAGAAACAGTCATTTTTTAATCCGCTAAAAGTAAATTTTAGTACGAGAATTTGTTTTTTTTTCGGTGGATTTCGGTTAGAGGAATTTGTTTGAATCATGTGACACGACTATTTGCGGTATGAAAAAATCGAAAAAATATCGAAATTTCTTGCCCCTTGAGACGCACACGAAATTTTGAAAATTTTCGAGATTCTCCCATATCTGGGAGAATAATGTTTGGATTCGATAAATTACGTTTTGCGATACCGACGTTTTGTATTCCTGTTACAAAGAATAAAGTGGCGACACACGCGGACACAACTATAAAAAACTGTATTCTTCGGAGTATAAAAAAGGTGGCGTAGTTTTCTTTTTTGAGACGATACAATATCATAGGCAGGTACTTTACTTTAATCTTTACGAGAAAAAGTGCATTAGCCGCTCAAAAAAATTCACCGAAAATACTGGTTTATTTTGCGATATTGAATCAAACTAAATGAAAATTTATTTGTCGTTCATTTGCTGACGCGAACAACAAATAAAGTTGCAATTATCATTTTAATTTAGGTATTACTTGCCCTCCGAATTTATATAAAATTTCCGAAAATTGAATTGACAAATTATTCGCGAATTTTAACAAATTTCGAAAATAAAAAAACATAAACAGCGAATCATTTTTATTCACTTGGAAATAACGTTGAAAGAAGCGTTTGGGCGGCTAATGTTTTTCTTGTGTAGGGTACAATTATCTATGTTTCGGGTATACATTTTTTTTACCTACGTAATCAATGTTCCACTTATCGATTTGACTATACAGTACAGACGACGAACTTTGAGGAAGTTGGCGAGGAAGAATCTAACAATTTTTCTTCTAAATCGATCTTTTTTTTAAAAAAGAGACCATATTCAATTTTTACAATTTTCCGTCACGCCAAAGTTGTTCTCTATCGTGTTTATCATGTTTTACGACTATCATCATCATCATCATCATCATCATCATCATTACCAAACATAAATAATTTACAAAATGGAATTAAATGTATGGACGTAGCGGCGTCAATTGCATTATCAATACGCATTAGAAAACGTCAAAAATATCTCTTGAAAATTGTTTACTTCCGCTTACATCAATATATATTGTTAAAAAATCGTAACCAAAGGGGAGTCGCGATTCGAGCAAATGATCGTTACAAATTTACGCAGTTCTTAAATGTTACGATCAATTGAATTTTTATTTGTTTTGTTTTTTTTTCAAATCTTTGCCGAGATTACAACGTTTATGAGATTAATATTCAGTAATTAGCTCGGACGCTTGTCGTCGAGTGGAATTGACGCGATCGCCCATATTTTCGATCGAAATAGCGTTTCCAGTGGATATAATACTTTCATTTGTTTCGCGGGTAAATCAGAGCGCCCCTCTATGAATACTAATATTATTATTATTATTCTTTATTTATTCCCAATAATCCCCTTGCTTACCCTGAACTTCGGAGAAGTCATTTAGGCGACCCTGGAAAAAGGATACCCTGAAAAATCGAAAAATCAAACGGGTGACCGCGTGTTTGTTCCAACGTAATTTCCAATCGATTTGATTCGATCGATTGACCGGTTATCTAATGTACGACGCGCGCAATTTTCATGACAAAATCAACCGTCAAATGAGAATCATCGAAAACAATTTTTGAACTTCTTCGGACGAAACTATCACCCAAAATATTAATAATTAACCAGTAAAACATTGATAATTGTTTCATTATCATACGAATGAAAAATCGAACCGAGTTATACCCACCGAGATTTTTTTTGTTCACCTCCAAATAATTTTGTAAACTCATCTTACTATTTTCGAGTTTCACTGAATTTTTCGTCGACGAAAATAAAATTGAAAAATATGTAATAAACTGCAATTTTACGAGACAGAATAAAAGTAGTGAAAAAACGGAGTGAAAGTAAGACTACAGTTGACAAAAACAATGTTGGTTAGGAGAAATGTTAATTTAAAGAAAAACTCAATGGAAAAACAAAAAAAAATTAATCTTAAAATCAATCTTTTTCGTCAAAAAGGTCGTTCGAACGGCGGCTGGTAAATTTGTATAAATCATTAATGATCAGATTCATAAATGGATTGAAAAGTTTTGATCAATTCACGAAATGTTATGTTTTTCAATGGAAATAACATTTTTTAAAAATATTTATAACCTGATTGAAAAAAACAATTAACGCAAGGAAATTACGCATATTTTATCATCGTTTTTCTCTATATTGTCAAACCCCCCCATTGTGTATTTCAATGACAGTGGTTCTGGACTAGATTTCATTAGGCATAGAAAACAAGTGGAAACTTTTCTCTCTTTCTTCGATGACTGGCTCATGCGCCCTATTCTTTACTTCGCGCAACGACATTGAACATTTAAAATCTAGGTGTTTGTTTCAATTGGATTATTCGCCGTGTTTCATTCGCGATTGGGACGCGAAGAGATATTGACATTACTGAGACAGATAGGTAGTGATAATTGACCTAATCGTAACAGTGATGCGCGTAGGTATTATTCGAATAGCGAAGTCATTAATGCTCCTCGTTATCCCTCGGTGTAGGGCTTCGAGATAAGTCGCATTAAAAAAAACAGCTGAGGAATGAATTTTCGTTAAAGATAATTATTTAAAAAATAATAAATGTAGATAATTTAGCATGATGATGATTCGTTTATATATTAAACAAAAATTAAAGTATTGAAAATAAACATACGAATATTTATTATCATGAGAAAAAGAAAATCGCAGAAAAATATTTACAATTATATCCAATGTATATATTTCAAATTAAAATTCTTAAAACTAAGTACGAATAAAACAATTTTCGGGATCCCAGTGTATTTGCGCGATGCAATTATTATTCGGAATCTCTCGCGAATGCATTATTTCGTTACGATTTGCGAGAGCTCTGATTCTAGAGTTGTCCATAGCAAAGGATAGAGATTCGTTTTGCTATGTCCAACGACAAAATTGCTATAACGTAGCGAAACAAGTCTCGCGTAATTCCGGGCCTTGAGTTAAGCATTTTTTAAATTCATTTTTCCATTCTCACTTGTAGAATTTTTTAAAATATTCGAAAATGAGGAAAAATTGGAGATTCCCCGTTTCCCACTCTCTCTCTCTCTCCCACCCCCTTTTTTCCTTCGATAAGAACGGTCAAACAAGCTTTACGACAAATATACAATTTAACCCTTTTTTAAATTACGTTTACATGTTCCCAACATTTTCACGTGTCATTCGAAGCGGGACGAAAAAAAAGTTTCGTCTTTTCGGAACGATTTTAAACCGACGGAGCGGGATATTAAACCGCACGTGCGCCTGTCCGTGTGGTGCGTGTGCGTTTAGGTATATCTATACGGGTATATGAAAAAATACATGAATTATCATTGGGCGAAAGAACGCCGGAGTAGACTCGATCGGTAACTCCCGATCGATTTTCGAAACGATCCTCGTGTCTTTTTCCTTTTTTTTTTCGAATATCTTTTTTTTTCTTTTTTTTTCTTTTTTTTTTAATTTTTCGTTCCGTTCGCATCGACAAGATTTACAGGAGTACGCAGGCGGTGCCGTGAATGACTTCGGCAATGAACATCGGCGATCCAGCGCCGAGACCACCGTCCGTCTTTCCCTGCTCGTCCTTGTCGTACTCGCAGTCGAAGTAATGACTCTACGAATAACGTTCGATGTTGATCAACGACCAAGTTTGCATCGTCGGAGCGTAACGAAAATATTTCATTAAAAAAAATTTAATTTCATTTTGTTTATCTTGGGTTTATTTTAGCTACGATAGTCACACAAAGATTTCGTAAAATCCTTATTTGAAAATTTATCAGGATCTGCAATAAACAATTTATAATAATAGAAATAATCAAAGTAGGAAATTGTAGAAAAATAATTGTTTGAGTTCCAACGATGCAAACTGTGATCCTTCGTTTATAGATATGAGGTTATTCGAACGATTTTGTCCCTTAATTCATTTTTTTATATAGTAATACGCATTTATTCATTAATATTTACATAGAGAAAATGTGAATTAGAAAATATATTAATAGGAAATATATTAATTAATATTTATGTGTGTGTGTATATATATATATATAAAAATACGTGTTTAGTGATTATATTCGAATACAAAGACAAATAAACGAATGGTTTGAGAAGTGGCCTCACCTGACAGTCGAAGCACCTGCACTGATCGCTCATTTTGCAAGTAATGCCCCATTCCTTAGCGACGGCTCTGTAAAGCTCCTTGCTTGACTTATGAATTATTTCCGGTCCTCTGACTGGTGTTCGTCCACCGCCACCTCCGGGACCACCTCCACCGGAACTTCTCTGTATCTCGAGCGTCTTGTTTTGACGTTGATCGTTCCTCTCCTCGGACGTATTTTGCTGACATTGATTTCCGCTTCTGGTCTCCGTAGAGTTCTCGTCAGTTTCCTCCTCGACCTCTTCAACGTCTGAATTCGTCGTTGAACGCTTTAGCCGCGTCTGTTACGAAAAATACGATTTACTCCAACAAAAGCTTTGTCACAAAAATATTCTACATTGTAGAAACAACATTTTTTTTTTCGGTTACCGTTCATTGTAAATTTTACGACGCCAACGATAACGATGCCCGTTTTTAATTATTTTTATCATCGGCGTTACAGTGGCGGGCATACTAGTATTAATGATAATTAAAAAAATGTGATTGCTTCAATAATTATAAAAATATGATTACATTTTATTAATTTATGATGATAAATATAATATTATATTTATAATTTATTGTAATGATTATAACACTGGTTGACCCGAATAAGAATATCGATAAAATAACCATTACAATCATTGTTATAATCCCGAAAATTACAAACTTTGATAATAACAATGACAAATGTTAATAATAAAGAAAAATAACAAATGAATATAACAGTATGATACTGTTTATTATTATTATCATGGAGGATCCAGATAATAAACGTTAATAAAGTAATATTGAACGAAAGCATGAAAAAAGCATAAAAAATAACTAAAAAATATTAAAGGAGCTTATAATAACTAACGATGAATTATAACAATAGCTATAATTAATATTCAAAATAGCAATGAAAATTACGCTTATGATAATATTAATAACAAATAAGAAGCAGAGGTATGTCTTTGCTGCATGAATCTAAGTCAATAGGTCATTTGTCAGCCTCTTGACTTTTTTTTTATTTAACGGGAAAGCAACCTTTTTTCATTTATCAATGGAATGAAACGGATTTAAAAAAACACAATCCTTGATTCCGAATAAGAGATTAATACGTGGAATACAGGTTGAAAAATTATAGGTTATAAAATGATATTAAAAGTCGTTAAACTCATAGACAAATATCGTTCGTTTGTGAAACAAGAGACATTTTCCGCAGATTCGTATTGTCCAGAAACAATTGGTACGTTTACCATTATACAAATTCCGGATATTGATGAAAGCTATTTAAATTTTGCGTGGCGTTGCACGACCACCACACGTGAAGCGATCAACCCTCCCCGCATACTTTCCGGCTGCAGTATTGTCGGCCACAATAGGCTTCGCAGCCCGCGTAAACGTCATTCCCGATCTGACAAAACGCAATTATACGTAACGAGCCCGTTGTCGTTAAAACGAAGCGAGGGTTGCAATTGTACTGCAGCAGCGTACGGGGGGGCGGTTCATTCGGGATTCGCGGCGAATATGCGGTCGGGTAATTTTAGAGCACTCATCGGTGGGGTTGAATACTCGGTATCTCCTCTCACTCACGTTACAGTATTTTTATTTTATCATCATAATTTTCTATCCACAATCGATAATTTTTTAAAAATATTTTTTATCTTCGACTGACGTTTCGTCTGTGGTTGTACGTCTGATCAAATACTGATCCATCCGATCAAAAGAGAAAAAATTCTTTTTTTTAATTCAAATAGCCAAGTGAAAATTAATACTTTCATTAATTTTCAAGTTGATCATAATTCAAGTGAGATTTTGTCAGTGAGTGTATATCTGATCAAAAACTGATCGAACTGAGAAACATAATTATTTAAAAAACTTTTTTTAATTTAGTGATACTTAATACCTTCATTAATTAATGAGTTCATCGTAATTCGATTGAGGTTTTACCAGTGAGTGTATGTCTGATCAAGAACTCATCCTATTGATAAAAAACGAAAAAGACTTTCTTTTTTTAAATTGAATTAATTAAGCCCCCTAAATTTCGTCGAACGTATATTTCTCAAATTTTTCGCGAACCGTCGATCGATCATTAATTTTAAAAAATGTTAGTGATTTTTCAATCAATCGTAAATTTTCAAGAATTTTGGTGATTTTCCGATCGATGCAGAATTTTTCCCCCATAAACTACCGTGTTGAAGACATACGTTTTTACCTACCAAATTATTTAATGAAAAATTCGAAAATAATTAATGTATTATTGTTGAATCAAGAATTACAATTTTGCACATTTTCAATAATTTTGTTCAGTAATATCACAATTACAAAGAATTGTTTTCAGAATTGAACGCGATTTGTCGATGGTACCGTTCAACCGAAAATTATTTGTAGAATTTTTATTGACGTCAACATTTTTTACTTTTTCATTTTTTTAAAATCGATTAATCGATACACTTTCGCAATCCTTACTCACTTCTTCGAGTACGTGCTGATAAGAGGGTGGCGGGGAGTCCGGAAAACCGGCAGCGGCATCAGTGGCAGGAGTTTCCGGTCGGCTGTTGCAGCTCGCCAGAGTTTGTATATTACTGTAATTTGGCTGCTGTTGCTGGCCCGGTTCGTCGCACTCGACGCTATTGCTGCGGCTTCCCTTGCTCCCGTTGCTCCGTGACTTTGACATTTTTGAAAATCTTAGCTTGAACGGAGCCATCGCCACTCGCCGTTTTCCTCTTTCTTCTTCGTCGCGTGCTTTCAAAGCAATACCTGATCGTGAAATACAATTTTTCAAAAAAAGTTCAAAAGTTTTATCGAGAAGAAAAAAAAAATCGCGAACAAATAATTTGAAAAAAAAAGAAAAGAAAACGGATTAACATATATCCTTATTTTATATTGCTTTCTTTGGTTGTCGTTGTTTTGAACAATTTTTTATACATACGAACAAAATTTCGATGTGTGTGATAACTAAAAAATAAAATTGTAAAATATAAATCGATTGTTCATTATTTTTCACTTTGGAATAAAACTATTTTAAATTGAAAAAACAATGTTCTAAAAAGTAACCTTCAATAAGTAAACGTATAAATAAATAAAGCGTTAAATAAATAAACTAATTATCATATTTGAATTAACAAACGTTTACTACAAATGCCAAGCATATTTCTCTTCACGTTTTGTACTCGATATTTCCGTTGCATATTCGTACACCTAAATATATATACTCACATATATATAAATATATAAATGTAAGTATGAAATGCATATACCGACTTATAGATCGCACGAGAGAATCACATTCAGTCGCAGAAGTATCTCGTTTCGCGACTGCTCCCGACCAGAGCTGAACTGACAGGTATATGCATATATAATATATACATATATGTATCAGAAAATGCAGGTTGTCCTGGACTCTCTCTCTCTCCCTCTCTCTCTCTCTCTCTCTCTCTCTCTCTCTCTCTCTCTCTCTCTCTCTCTCTCTCTCTCTCTCTCTCTCTCTCTCTCTCTCTCATGTCTCGACAGGGGTGTGTCTCACTAGTCCAGAGGGGCTGCACTCTTCCCTCTTTCGCCCTCCCTCTCCTTCTCTTTCTTCGGATATTCGAACGTATACGATCGTTTTGAGATGTCCAACAATTTCGATTTCCTGTCCAGCGAACGGGGACAGTATCTTGTCCGTTTTATCGTGTATCCATATTAGGCACTTCTATACAGTCCTCGTTACAGTTTTGTCAGTGAAATCTACTCGTCACGAATAAAAAGTGAAAAATCCGTTGCGTTATTTTTGAAACAGGAAAAGAGCCATTTTTTGGTTGTTTTGTTTTTGTTTTTTAGGATTCCGTACCCAAAGGGTAAAAACGGAAGGATGTATTTCAAGAACCGCGATAGTTGGACTGTTGAAGTTTGCACAAAATACTCAGTCGTATTTTTACTTTAATAATATATAATAAAATTAAAAAAAAGTAAATAAAAATTAAAATAAAGTAAAAAGATCTTTTAAAAGTTAGTTAAATCGAACTAAAAAAAAGTTACGATATGAAATTTGTGTACCTACTGTTGTTTACCCAGTCAATACGGTACGGAACCCTTCGTGCGCGAGTTCGACTCGCACTTTATGGGATAGGTGCAGCTTAAGCGTAGGTATGCGATTATTTCAATCTACGAAGGTTCATGATGAAGGAAGGTCGGACTGGGAAAGTGGACAATTCGTAAAATTCCTTTGAACAGATCGCGACTGTTAAAATTGGAGTCGACGTTTTCACGAGAACGCACGATGTGTATAATAAATTCCATGTGCTGGTAGGGAGCGTTTTCATTTTTGAACACCCAAAGCATCCGCCGTTTTCGTTTAATCGAAATAAAAGTGATACGGTATATTAATTTTGGGTTCAACCGTGCTGCAGTAATTTCGTTAAAGTAACGAGAGATCGGGAGAGAGAGAGAGAAGATATTTCAATCAAACGTATTTCACTCAAAAGCAAGTACAGAACATCCCGTAGAAAGGACGCCATCCCTAGACCTGAGGGCACTTGGAACATTATTTAATTGATGAAGGACACTGCCGGATTTCCACATTTCAAAGTTGCCAATAGCAGTCTACCATACCCGAATCAGAAATGTTTACTATGTGTCTTTTGTTGTGGAATATTATATAGTTTTCTATATCTATGTACATTTCTCATTAATTATCGCTATTCGTGCAATATACTTCGTTTTAATGAAGGGCTTTTGGGAAATTGATATTTTGGGTCTCAATTGAATGTATCACGATCTGAAGAAAAAAAGAATAGAAAATATTTAATTATATTCCAATAAAAAGAAATTAATAGTGACATGAATAATTATTATTCTTTGCAAATATTTCAACAAGTACTGCCACGTTTTTCTGCACATTTGAAAAAAGAAATATGTATACATTTTTATCATTTATATAATTATGTTATGTATTGTATAAACTGTATAAAAATTATACACCTATATTAAAAATTGTATTGTGTAGAAAGTATATTTAAATGTCTATACAATTAATTAGCTCGCACTATACGATTCATTATCCTTAAATGTGTTATTAGTGGATAAACATTTATTTTTTAACGTAAAAATAATCAGGGAAATTTCAATGATCCACTGATTGGATAATTACGAAGGTCTGTTATAATTAATAATTATGTCGTTCACGGAACGTCATTTGACACAGCCATTTTTGTTTTGCTTATCAACCCTGATCGAATAGAAATCCGAATTACCTTGTACTTTTGGACCGGCGAGGGTCTTTTTCTCAGACCTTTTAGTTGATTGAGTTTTTTTTTCGATATTGATAAATGGAAATACGCGATCCAGTAATGGACGCTTCTGACAAAGTACCTATGTATCCGATGTCGATAAATGGTATATTTTACTATACAGTTGTCGTTATTGCCGATACCCAAGTTATTAACGAATTACGTATCTCGTTTCGCAAAAACGAAAAATAAGGTAATGGTAATGCTTCATGATTTAACATTAAGAATCAGTCTCGCAAATTTGTTGAATAGTTCTTTCTCGTTGCACTAATTTCTACACTTTACTGGATTATTGTACGAGGTTTCTAAAAGAAATAGGGTGATTTTTCAAATTTCGAGGACTGTTTGGTTTTCGATTTTTTTTTTAAATTATGTTGGTGCACATACACTCAGCCACCGTATTAACCGGACTTGGCCCTCTGCGACGTTTTTTCTTTTGCCAAAACTGAAAAAAGCCACGAAAGGACGAATATCTGCCAGGATTGGAAAAAGGGCTGACGCAGTCTATTATATCTGAGGAGGATTACTTTGAAGGGGGCGAAACAGATATTGATGGATGAATAAATACGTTTTTCGCGATAAATAAAAACTTGCTTTATTCCATTGAAAAAAGCTCGTAAACAATATAGTCCTGATACCTATATACGATACGAAAAATTTAGAAATAAAACGTTACGGGAACGCAAAATGATATATCCCTTGGCAGCAATAAAAAAAAACAACATTCAGACAACCGGACGTCTCGCCAGCGTCTCCGGACGAGGTGGAAATTGGCGCACATAAACAGTAGAACAGGTATGCGTGGCTGACGAGTGAACTCCTGGGATTTCTCGGTCTATATGGTGGCCGACTCCCTCTCGCGGGTGAAGCAACCCGTGTCAAGGTCAAACAACCCTACGCGTTCGATCATCCCCTAGTGACCGGGCGAACGAACTTTTCCCACCGCAAATTCATAAAAATTCGAAGGGTTGACACCCACTCCCAAGACGAAAAGTGTACAAGAACAAAGACCGTTCTTTCTCGTTTTTTTGGTTTTTTTTTGGCTTTGTTTTTCGGTTGATAAATGAGGGGGTGTACGCGGAATGCTGTGAAACATGTTTGTCTTCGATCAATATTTGTCACATAGCCTTGGTCGCGGCATTTTAAAACACACCTATTTATTTTATTGATGGCATTCAATCCACCCGATTGATACTCCTTTCGAATATAGAGCGCAGCTCGGAAGATCGGAATGATCGAAATTAGTGTGAGAATACGTTAGATAAGAATTTTTATTGATAAACAATTTATTGAAATTATTGAAGATATACTGGAAAAGGATTTTTTTGATGAGGTAGGTAATTATGCAGGTGATTTTAGTATTGCATTGATTTAATTTATTGCATAATTTAAAGCGATTTATTAATAAAAGCATATAATTTATTTATTACATGAATTCAATAACGTTGATATTAAAATCGTTGATATTAATGTCAAATGATTTTAATATCAACTAACGTTGATATTAAAATCATTGATATCAATGTCTGATCTTTCATTAATCCGAACTAGTCTCGGTCCAGATGGGTCCGGGTAATCGCGACTCTACTGTACTCGAGTCGAAATAATTTCTTTTTTTCTTAGAGTTGTTTCCTCAACAGTGAATATTCTAATAGGTAAATATAGGTAAATATCCTAATAGGTAGGATGTAGGTAGGATATAGGTAAACCCGCTCTAAATTTAGTATAAAATAAACCCCTACTTAACGTGAACAACGGGACGAAGTTTCCTATTTCTCCACGTTGAGGCGCTAAGTAGAATGTCAATATACCACTCTGGAATGTTGCACACCTACGCGTGCCCAAATGAACGCTGTTATGCATACAGCCATACTCATATGTGAGGTATTACTGATTCTCAACTAAGTGTGCACTTAGCACCGTTTATTAATTCAACAAATTACTTTGACTTTGAAAAAAAATACTTTTTACTTCGAATTGTAGTTTTTCTTGGAACTGCACTCGAGTAGTTTTATTTATTATTTATTTATTTATGATTCCTTTTTATTTTGAGCGGCAAAAACCAAAGTTGATAAGGAAATAGACCCGGACCCAGTAAACCGCTCGAATTCTCGCGAAGTTTCGAAAAACAACTTCGGAGCTCATTCTCAGATTATAACTGGATTTGTATGCGGTGTGTAATTATTGTAAAAATCCATATTTTTTTATAACTTCCTATGACCTCGCGTTGAAGTTGCGATTTTTACCACTGAATATCTCGATTACAAAACGGTGAAACCTTTTCAACTTTAGTATAGACTATAGAATATTCACGTAATTTTTCAAACGATTATCTTAAAAAAATGTTATCTGACGATTCAGGCTTCACTTGGAATATACTATTGTGATTATGGCGCAAGAGCATCTTTAATTAGCGTTCGAAAAGATGAAAGAAGTTCGCCGCTCGCAACGCAATTGAGGATCGTTTATCATTCAGGTTTTCTGTGCTTTTGCTTGCGAGCTCGCGTTATTTACAAAGTTGGCTTTGGATGATCCGGAATCGGGATAGGTCGCGGGATCTCGGTGGATCCAGCATCCGCGGATATATAGACTTAGACGACAACGACGACGAGAAAGGGAAGAGAGGATTGGCGCCCGAGGCGCAAGTAGGTTGCAAGCCTGGCGTACGGAGAGGGAGAAAATGCCCCCCCCCCCCCTCCCTCCCTCGTTGGCTGAGGGAGCTTGATGTTAAAGCCCCTGGTTTTGCCCAGGAGTGGACCGGCCTCGTCGAGTCAGTGGCCCCAGCTAGTTCAAGCTCCCCTCCGCTCTGGGTTCGAGAAAACGAAGAGGGGCTTCGGGTAACCGTGGCGGGAGGAGGGGGGGCGGGGGTGGCACGTTGGCCTAGTTTTGACTATGCCCTCTCGCGGTGTCCCATATCGAAAAGCTTTAACCTCATTTGTACAGCCGCGTCGTTACGTTTCGCCTACGAACCGGACTACCCCGTTGCTCTCCCTCTCGATCGTGTCCTCCTTCTCGACTGTCCCTCGACCGTTTCTTTTTTCTGAACTGTGCGTGTGCCCGGATCGTGTGTCCATCCTTTCCCCGGCTCCTACCTTTCTCGAGTTCGTCTTCGCTCTCGAGGACGACGACGACGACGACTTTTCTCACGTTGAACGCGCCTCTTCTTTCCTACCAGCGAAGCCTCAGGGAAAAGAGCATCGAACAGTCCTCACACGAACACACCCGGAGACTCGCGATCCCACGAAGAATAATAGAGACCGAGAAGAGCCTCCATTGTCTCGAATGAGTTTTCGACGATGTAGCAACTTTCGTTCCTCATTGGGGATACCGTCCATCCACGTACCCATCTTTCTCCCACTTTCTCTTTACACCCTCTTCCTCGCGTCCTTTTTCTACTCTTTTTGGGACACCTTTTCCCCAAACCTCGTACTCTTCGACGAACGAATGGAACTCACATTCCCGTTGCTTAATTATTTAGTTTTCGCGTAGAAACATGCGACATTCCTAGCCCCATGGGGATACCAAGGACGAGACCTATCTTGGGGCTTCGATTAGGTTTCTTTTCTTCTGTTGACCAGGGGATTAGGTACAACAGGGCTCATACGGTTTTCTCCGGTATTGCTCGAATGAAATTCTACGCGGTTCAATCGCGTTATGTCTAAGAGAGTGAAAGCGCATGTTTTGGTTTGGGTTCTGTTTGGGTTTCGACTCAATTATATCGATTGATTTATTATTTAATAAATATCACTTACCGAACTAGAATTGATATAGGCAAATATGAACGATAATATTTTTGTATATATTGCTAATTTTTCGAATATTATGTATATTTATAATAATAATATTATATAAAAAGTAGAATAACCCAAACAAAAATCACTTTACACCGGCGAAAGTAAAATCAATTCACTATTTTGCCATTTTCTTTTGCTAGACTAGGATTCGCTTTCAGTTCCTATATATCCGAAGAGAATCGTTGGTGTTTAGAAAATACAAAAAAAATTAGGGTGGATCGAAGATTCATTTGAAGGATCAACGATAGTGACCGAGGACATTTTTGGGACGAAATTTCAAAGTGGTTTCTCGTGTTGCCGAGTTGTCCAAATGCAGGGGTGAATAGTTCTCTAATTTGCAGTAACTGTGCACTCGGGGCTATCGAGGAACGTCCTGAGTTTTCTGGAACCGGTGGAACTCGTGTTCCTTTTCTTTTTTTCTTTCGTGCGGATTAACGGAAGGACCACTGTGTTCAATTAATTCGAACGAAAGTTCTCAGCACGTCTGCGAATTCGATTGTTGGCGAATGATGAAATTGTGGGTTAGGTTGGTAGAAATACAGATAAATTTGCAGGCAGTTGCCATTGGTGCAACTTTTTACATGATTTTTTAGTTAGAAAATGGAAAAATCGTTTGTGCAGATACCAGTTCCACGTTCGATCAATGTTCTCATCGAAATATGTAGGTCACGTCATCGTGCCTGGAGAACTTCCATTGGACGAAAATGTGCCGGTAATTCCATGGAGACGGCTCGTGCCCAGAGGTGCGAGAAGAGGGGAGAGAGAGGGAGAGAAAAGGATAGAAAAGTGTAAAGAGGAACGAAAGCAAAAAAAAAAAAGAAAATCTGCGGTTGAAATCGATAAAAGAAATGTCCATAGGTTTGTATTCGATCTCTGTGACGTTGTCGCTCATTTTCTCAAGCTCGATTTCAGCTCTCCTTCATCCCCAACGGAAAAATTAATTTCATGTGATTCTATTGGAGAGCGAGAATATCGAGGCCTTTCATCTTCTGAATATTGCGAAATACTGCCCTATTCATAGGTATGTAGAAATTAATCTACGTACATACAAATTTTCCGATATATTCATTCGAACGTCCTTAGGGGCTTTTGCGATCTCATTTTTTTGTTCCACTTCGCAATTGTCAGTCTACTGTTATCAGGTCGATAGAGCTGCACAAAATATTATATTTTTTTTTGCTATCACTCGTTTTCCAATTTAACCGCGCCCCCACGAGGGCACAGGGAAACTGTGGTCCTGCAAATGCGGGATAGTGCGGATTTGTCCTAGAACTTTGGACTAGCCGTAGTAAACAAAGATCCGATGAATGAACGAACCGTTTTTCGTTGAGAATTTTCTTTTCTTGTTTTTCGAACGTCGAATGACCGAGTGGAACGGATGAACCGGACTGGAGCGGAACAGGATAAGTATGAAAAACCTAATACGAATTTTTCGCGGTGAAAAATGCGATTGAACGAAGTAACAGGAATGGTCGATGATGATCCGACATCTCTCACTCAATGTGGGGTGTGCGATATCCACGTGTAGAGTTTTAGAGCTAAGGCAGTCGTTTAGCGAAGTGCTGATATCGAGTGATAGGAAAAGGGGTTCGATTGGGAATGTCAATACGTAAGAACTCTCAAGGTCATACGTAAAAACTCTCAAGGTCATACGTAAGAACTGAAGAAAACATCAATATCGCGATATCGTACTTTTTAAATATCCGTTTAGATAACGTTAAGTCTTGGTCGTTGCGGATAATCGATTTAAAGCTTGGAGCATCGCGAAAATCAAGTTTCGCTGTTTAACCATAAAGTTTCACGCTTACTATGGGAATATCGTCGAGGCATCTTGAAATCCGATAGGAAACTCAATTAAAGTACTTTGTTATTACGAGTCACTGCAATCACTTGCAAGAGCGAGAAGATAACGACCCATTAGCCCAAAACTATGCTTCAAACTTATTGTCTTTTCATACGAGCCATTTGCAATTCGGAAAGTTTCTTCGCTTCGTAGACAATTACGTAACCAGGTTTTCTAAAAATTACTTTGTTGCGTGTAATAAATATATTTTATATTCGCCAGATTTCGGACGGCTGATGGTGATGGATGATAGAAATTGAGTGAACAGGCAATGCGGAAATGTTGCCCTCTATACGGATGGAGCTAGTGTAAGAGAAAAGGAGAATTGGAGAAAACAAGAAGCAAACATTGGGAAATATACAGGGTGTCTCACGGAGGAATGTCATCCGTGAAATGGAGAGTTGGATGTGAAATTCTGAGTCGATTGATGTTTGATGGAAAAATCTTCTAAAAACAGGATTTCCACGATTTTTGCATGAAAATGTTAGGTTTTGAGGAAAATTAATGGTACATTCGTACTCAGGGGATCAAATTAAATCAAAATAGACCATTTAAAAAAATATTAAAAACCCAAATTTTTTTTGGATTTTAGGGCAAAAAAAGTTTTTTCACTCAGTCATCGATAACTTTTTTTCCTTTAGGATTTGGTACTCGGCTCTATGCTCAATCTCTTCTTTATGATTTTCTCTTCAAAATGCTTTTTTATTTATTGAAATCCGATGATTTTTCGATTTTTGGCAGAATTTCAAAGTTGGACCATCGATTTTTGCTAATTTTTCCATAGATACCCCTTTGCCTCTTTTTTTGCGGTTTTTCAAGAGGACTTTCCGAGAAAACTATACGAGATATCGATACGAATCCAACGCGATTATTTAAGTCAGGCAAAAACCTTTTCCAAACCCACCAAATGAATCTCGATAACTAGTAAGAAGCTCACTCTACGACCCTTTAAAATTTCGTGATTTTTGAGATTCCGGAAAAGTGGTCGGGAAAGTCGAAAAATATTTTTTTCCGTTTTTAAACTCTTAAAAGGGT
This sequence comes from Ophioninae sp. B BG-2022a, assembly GCA_030522765.1. Taxonomy (NCBI): domain Eukaryota; kingdom Metazoa; phylum Arthropoda; class Insecta; order Hymenoptera; family Ichneumonidae; species Ophioninae sp. B BG-2022a. The sequence continues at coordinate 57,951 of JAPYZJ010001233.1, read as the reverse complement.
CTATTTAATCGGAAATTTAATCGGAGTTTTTGCCGGAAGTGCCGAATTAGACTGGGAAAATGCGAAAAACCTTTCTAGAATATTTTTTCGACATTTTTCTCTAGAAATGGAGAGTTCAAGACGAATCAAATGATGGATTTGTTTTCAAGGTATAAAAATACATCGTCATGGACCTGCGATATGACACTAAATGTCGAAATATAATAATTATTTGGAGGCTAAGCCCGCTGAAGGGGCGCGCCTGATTGGCTGCCTTTCAAAATTAATAACAATTCAGGGGTTGATCCGGGAACCGTAAATGCTTATATCAATCGACTCTGAATTTCACGCCCAACTCCCCATTTCACGGATGACATTCTTCCGTGGGACACCCTGTTTAGCGTGGTATTTTTGCGACGATTGATGAAGCATTTACAGCTGTTTGCGGTCAGAAAAGTGCCTCGTAACGTTGGAAATGGCGGGCGGGAATTTGATACGACCGTTAACCCTTCGGGGAGAAATAAACATCGTAAACTTAGCACCCATAGTGCCTTTATATCCCATCGACACTCTGATCGATATAGGCTCAAAAAACGTGTATATCATTCAATATATATAACACTTATTCGTAATATTCCATGGTACATCGATTGGCTTGTTTTTGGCCCTACAAAAAGGTGTTATAAATCGGTGGTACTTTAAGGGCTTTGGGACGACACAACATGGATTTTGCCATGCTCGAGGGATTCTTTTTTTTTATTGAACGGTTCGTTCTATTTTTCATCGATGTTTTTATCACGAAAGCTTCACTGCTGGATTAGGCCAATAACAATACTGGCAAATACTACGGAGATCGGACCTGGATAGAATACAAGGTTTGTTGAAACGAATGAGGTGACTTTTTAGTTTTCTGGAAAAATATTTATTCATTTATCGATATCTATTTCGTCAGCTTCAAAGTGATCAATACCAGATGTAATAGACTTGTGCCAGGGCTTTTTCCAATCCTGGGAGTATACGTCTGATACGCACTATTTTTATTTAATTTTCATCTCTCCCGTTGTGGCTCTTTTCAGTTTTGGAAATGATTACGCTGTTGTTTTTTGACAAAACGATCGCGAACGAGCAACGATCCGCGAGGCAGGTGGATTATCGTTTTCGATAGCAAAAAAATCGTCAAGTAGACCAAAACACCTCTAGATCTATCAAAAACAAACTAAACACGCAAAATGGCTGATAACGTCAACAAACGTTAGGAACTCGTGTACCAACATAACCCAAAAAAAAATCGAATATCGAATAGCCGGTGAAATTTGAAGAGGTAGCTTAGTTTTTTTTTTCGTAGAAACCTCATGTACAGCCTTAGTCGCAAGATACACGCGAGCATAGCCCCAGGATCTTGAGCTTAACGAGAATCTCAAGCTTTCCGTTTATGATTACCGGGTGTGTTTACCTATCTGACCCATGGTATTCGACTATGACAGCGGGATATCCAAGAGCCTCTCGTGTATTCCCTAATCCTTGGAAAAGCTCCCTCAAGATGGGGCTGTCGCCAGGTTGGACAGCCCTGTCATCGTTATATCTTGTTTGAGTTATCCCAAAACGTCATCACCCGAACACGTGGCCTATCGTTGATCCGGGAAATACGAGAGACATCTGAACTCTGATTGCAAACAAATGGACGGTGAGAGGAGCCTCTCCTCTTTCGGTGTTGTCCAAACTCAATTCGCGTGTCATACGTTTGCGGCTATTCGAGGTCGCCAGGAAAGATTCGCTGGTCTTGTCCATTGTCAGAAACCGATGAGAGCTCGTATCATTGCGGGTTTCTTGTTTCGAGTTCAGAGAGAAATGGATATGGGGGCTGCTCGGGCGTCTCAGTGTCAGTTGATTTTCGGCATCAGAAAAGCTTCGGTAAGCTCCCATGAATTGACCCTCGCAATGTGACTACAAGGGGGGATATGAACGGGAACATTGAGAAAGATGGTGTCGGAGAGGGAGAGAGACAGAGAGAGAGAGAGAACAAAATACAAGTACAAGGGAACTCCCATTGCGTATCACATTGAGTTTTCCTTTCGAGTTGGAAACATCATTTCGTAAATATGTCGGGAAACTTTGGATAATTGTGCAGAAGTCAGCCTCCGCCGGCTAAATATCACTAGTGATAAAAAATTAAAATAATTTATGAAAACAAACAAATCTCCCGCCATAATTAAGTTGGCGCCCCACTTTTGCATAATTTCCAAACTTAGATCCGAATAACATTTTTGCTAGAACTTGATTTTTATTCAAACTTGATTTTTCAATAGTGCTTCTCCGAGTGACTAAAAATCGAGGTTTATGATTTTTAACAACGAAATGAATTTCGGACCAGTCCTCTATTCGACTGGTATCATCGTTTCATTTTCTCTGCCAGCATTATAATATTATATTCATATATGCATTGGGACATTCGTGAACATTCGAGCCGCCGGTCTCGAGCTCGCAGCGGACTAAACTTTTCGATTATACCCGTAGGTAACGTCGTAACCTGAGATTTAAGCTTCCGGCATTACGTCAAACTGCGTAGTATAGCTCCGGAAATTCTCAAGGGTTCATCTAATACCGCTCGGTCCAAGTATCCATGGACGAGCTGCAGGAAATTCTAAGCGAACACGATGATGGCGTGCAACGATAAAATTTGTTACGATGGGACGCGATAAAATTGTTGAACATTTTTTACAAATTGAATCGACCAGACAAATTTGGATGTTTCGAGAGAATTAATTAATTCATTTTTGCTGCACTCGAACGATGCTTCGACACTTTTTTTTCTTCCTTCTATTTATTTATTTCAATGATAACCCAACATTTTTTTTAGAAAGTTTCGATTCTCAGGGTGCATGAGAAAAGTACGTTCAAAAATTTGATCGTACTCAGCTATTTTCATAGCCGAAATCGCGCAATGAAAAAATCGTGATTGTAGGGCTGCAATGAAAATACGTTTGAATTTTTACGGACTTTTCACAGTCCGGATTTTCTGGCAAAAAGTTTGATTGATTTGTGAAAATCAATGTTCGTTGCATCAAAGATATGCGACAATATTTTTTTTCGTAAACGGTTCGCAATGAACCGTTTGATCATATTCGAAATTGGGCGAATAAATTGGACGGATTAAATTAATTAATTAATGCTCGTTGCATTCCGATGCTGCAACGATCATATTTTTTCTCTTTTTTATCAATTTAGTTCAATGATAATCCAAATTCGTTTTTCTCAAATCTCGACTGTGAGGTTCAAATAGAAAATCCGTAAATCGGCCAGAACGAAAATCAAGAAAATTAATTAATCTTCATTGCAATCTGACGATTTACATAATAACATGTATGTATAAAGTAAATATATATATGGGGCATGGAATGCCCCATATATAATTATATATGGGGCATGGAATGCCCCATATATAATAATAATACAACCAAACAATATTTTCCGACTTTTAGGGTCAAAAATTTAATTAAAACAAGGATTGAATGGAATAAAAAAAAAAGTGTACGCCGCATCGAGCACCGTGCAATTTAGGTCGGCTGCCCGCGAGATAATAATGTGTTTTCGTCGACTCCCGAAAAGCCTTTGCATTTTTGATATCGCGATAAAAGATGAACAAAAATGAAAAGCAAAAATGAAAAAAAAAGAATAATAATAATCATAATAACGAACGCGCGTTAAAACGCTTCCCGGCTGTAATTAATTTAAATTTATCGTGGCTCTCTCGTCCTTTGTTTTGACCTCGTGGAACTTGTTCGCCTCGTTTGGCAACATCAAAAGCTCGTGAAATAGGATTTATCCGCAGGTATACGTATCCGTGCCCATCCCGGTAGAATTTCATCGTGCGTGACATTCGGTAGCGCGATCCAAGCGTTCGCCTTCGCGGATACGATTTTCCATGGTTTAACTTTCGGCTCGTCACTCTCGCTTGGACCAAAGTTGTTCCGCGTCGAGACGACGATCCGAAAATGTGGAAAACAATCGAGAACGTTCTCCATTATTATTAACCCGTTTTGTCTTACGGGTGTATATACGTGTTTATTGAACGTTGAGAAAAGACGATCCAGTTTCCATCTCAATATTCATCTTGAAACGAAGACCTCCGAGTAACATCGGATAATTAGTTTGGGATTTAGTTAGTCTCGGGATTGGGCTGGATTCGATTATGGAAATGTAGGCCATTTGTGTAGTTTTGAAACCTGGTGAATGGCCACGACGAAACAAAAAAAATCAATAAATAACGCGAACAATACGCGTCATAAATATGCTACGAAATACGAACGTTCGATTGGTCAAGGTTAAGGTCAAGATTCGTTAAAAAGGAAATGATGAAAATAGACGATTTTTTTTACAACAAAGCCGTAAACCGGGGCTACTTTGACATATGTGTAGTTTGGAGGTTATAGGCCGTGTTTTGTTATTATTACTGTAAAGAAAATGGTTTTTCTTTGTTTTAGGCCGGATTTAATCAATATTGAACTTTAAGATCTAATCAAAATGGTGCGAAACTATAAAAAGAAAGTAGGAGGACGAGCGTACAAGAACAGAAGCGTAGATACAGAAAATGATCTCGCAAAGGCTGTCGCGGAAGTTAGAGCTCGAAGAATGTCACAAAAAGCAGCAGCAGTATACTTCAAAGTGGGCAGAACTACCATCATCAATAGAATCCGCCAACAAAATATATTTTGTTGATTTGTAAGTGTCATTAATTGTGATAAAAGTGCCAATAGTTAAGCTAATTCGTGTCAAATGCTAATCATACGGCTATTATTGTTATTGAAAGAAGACTTTATATTGATTTGTTTATGATAAGTTTAATTGTAGTTTGTAAAAACCCAAATGATTGTCAAGTTCATTAAGTCTGATTCCGAATACGTATATTGATTTAAAAAAAGCTTCTATTTAGATTTCAGTTTAGTTTGAGTTTAGATGTCAAAGAAACCCCACGGCTGCTTAAAATTGACAAACGGTGCAATTAAACGTTATGTCAAAGAAGCCCCACTAGCGGGGTTACTTTGACATCGAATATATAATTTTTTTTAGGTACATAGCGAGGGTCCTTTGGCCCTCCGTTGATATTAAACTTGTAGCTAAGATATCAATTGTTCTGATTAGATTCATTAACCTTGATTTCAGGACATAAAAAAAAAGATAATACGCAAAAACCTTTCAAACTATGTCAAAGTAACCCCAGTTTACGGAATATCACGATTTCTAGATAGTCAAACTTTTTCAAATTTTATCCACAGTTGAGTATCGTTACAGTTGAGTATTGCTATATTGATCGTTGAGAAAGTTCGTACAAATTTTAAACAATTAATCTTTAAATTAGTATAACGCAAGAACATCCTTGAGCTGTGAAAATTGGGCAAATGGTTCAACGGATTTTCCATTAGGATTTCATAGTCGAGATTTGCAAAAAACGACTTTGGATTATCATTTATAATCCATTATTACCAATTTTTCATATTTCAAGGCGAAATACCATCGGGAAGCTGAACCCCCACCATCCACCTGTATCAGCTACTTCGAAATGCGTTCCAACGACTCTCGATGCCCCAAGAGGTGGCGATAAACGCGCTACGATTCATCTCGATCACCGTAAAATGAGCGATTACGCACGAAATTTTGCGATAATCGATATTAACAAGCGTACGCGTTATAAACGTCCGAATGAGCGAAATAGGCCATTATTACCGCGGGAGCGGTGATCCGTGAATACGTACGTTATGAATACAACGATTCGTTCGGACGGCGCAGCTGGTCGGACGATTAGCTCGACCAGCATGCGTTTCCCGATTCAATGCCCGCAATTATTTGCATAATTTAATATCAACACTCATTCCCCCCGGCCGGCTACCCCCGACATTCAACCACCGTTCCCCAAAAGAAAATACGAGCGGAATTGAACTTTTTCATCACGATGAAAAAACAAACTTAAACAAATCTCGATCGCGAAAGGATTCGATTAAAAGCACTCCCGTGCTTTTTTAAAATCATTATTATTATTTCGAATTAACTTCGCACTCACCGGGTCAGCTTGAACGTGTTTGTTTTTTTTTCTTTCCTGATCTTTCACCGCTCGTGAAAAGCTCCCGTAATTTCTCGGATATTTCAGTTGGAGTTTCGCCCGACAAGAGATTCAAGTCCAATTTACCTCTTCCCCCCTCCACCCCGACCCAGCCAGGTGAACAATTTTTGTTCGATATTCTTTTCACCGGATTATTCGGCATTTGGCAGAGCGAAGCGCTTCGACAAATGCGAGAAATTTTTCTCTTTATTTGGAAATACGAAAAACGTTAAAAGTTCTCAATCTTCCGTCGGCGGGAAGAACGATTTCGATCGAAAAACGATTTCCCCCGATTCGGGCTGATTTGTATTTTTCAGCGTGAACATTTGGGAAAACCTTTTGTTTCCGGGGTACGAGAAGGGTTTCGCCGTGAACCCTCGCGTATTTTTCCGATCGGAAAAATGCACTTTTTTGCCGCGTGTGGTAGTGAGACAAAAAAAATGACAATTGGTCGAAAAGTGCGTGCGGGGGTTAAGATCCTGGTGGAGATTTGACACGGAGATGAAATCTGCAAGGAGGCTTCGACGAGGCGAGGATGAGGGTCGCGGGGGTGCGCGCGATCTGCGGAATGTCGAAGAAGAGTCTAAGAGAAGCGGGTGAGGGAGCAGTCGCGTACGCGTTTTTTTCAGGTGAGACTTGATCACGGAGTGGTTGTCGGGTGGGATGAAGGGGGAGGGGGGGGGGGGGTGGTGATGTTGACGAGTCGGGACAAAGGGGTAGAAGTGTCCGAGGGCGATTGAAAGAGAGACGGAGAAGAGTTCGTAGCAATCCCCTCCAACCTCAACCCTCGACTAGGTATAGTGTCAAAATATGCCAGCCCCATCGTTTTATTGATCGGCGTTCGAGCGGCGCTGTGGACTCGCCGGCTTTCTCTCTCTCTCTCTCTCGCTCTCTCTCTCTCTCTCTTACACACACGCACACTTTCTCACTCGATTGTACTACGCGATGTTTTGTTTCAACCCCCGCGTGGATCATGAGGCGAACGAGGCAATGCCCAAATTATTTTGATAACGAAACGACGAATTTAACGAATGAAGCTGATGCTGACTCACCCCCTTTGCACGGTGTTGTCGAACGCGTCCCGTACCGATGTATCGTCGGGGTTTCCGTAGCGAAAAAGCGCACGATGCTCGTCGATGGGTGTCACGGCTCGTCGGCCATATTCAACGCGAGCGAGAGCGCCCCGCGACGGCTACTTTACGAAGCTTTAAGGTCGAGTCTCTCGTACAGGGTGGAGACACACGGTATCTGGTGGGGGATGAAAAGCAAACGGCGCCAAAACCTGCGCACCGTTCATCTCTGTGTATATTATATATATATATATACATATGTTAATACATTTTTTTAAAAATAAATTATTCGCATTTTGACGAATTATTAAACCGCCGAATCTATGGATGCAATATTGATGATGACGATGTGAAAAATTCTAAGATGATTTTTCTATCGATTTTTCTATCGGGACCAATCGTTTCTCAGATTTCGAGAGTATCAGCGATTTTTTGATGCGATCTATCCAAAACTACTTTAAATTTTATTCATATTATCTGTTTAATGTTTTTTTTCGAGACTGCTAACTGGCAGCATGAATCAAATATCAATTCTGAATATTAAGAAAAAGTTTATAAAAAACCGATAACTTGATAACTTTGATTGAGCGAAGCTTCCGGTTCGTTCGTGTCAATAATAACGGTATTATGAATGTGTGTATTATAAATCTCTTCCGAACGAAATCCAATGAAAAGATTGTTGACAAACGAAAATTATGGTAAAGCAAACGGATGAACTCGAGGGCTAGAATACGAGCGGTCGGCATTCAGGGCTATTTTCGTTTTTATTTGATTTTTGTGTGAACGCGATTTTCGGAGTACACCCGAATATACGCAGCATCTCGCATCCGGCTTCCATTGTAGTTTCCGCTTTATTGATATTATCGGACACGTTTGTCATTCCCGTCGTATCGCGCGTATCGCAAACATTTTTTTTATTTTTCCGTATCGCAAGAATTTGATTGCCCACAAAAATCGAGCAGACCCAAACGGATATCCAAACGAAACTCGATATCCAAACAAACCTAACTGACCACGAATAAAAGACGAAAAACTGAAGCGAACAAAAATTCAGGAATATCTTATTTGGGTTTTCACGAGTTTGAAAAAGTATTGAAAAAGTTCATTGTTTTTTTACTTAATTTTATTCAATTGCTTTCGTTTTATCGCGATACTTCAAACTCTATGAGGTAATTCAGTTGCCTTTACACGCCGATGGAAAAAACGACAATGAGCCCAGTTTGCATAAAATACCTAATACGAATGAGTAATGGGCACGATTTATAGATGCTCGCAGCATCTATAAATCGTGATACGAAAGTTGCCGCTAAGGACCGTTCGTGGCTGAGCGACAAAGTGAGCGATCGCTTTTCGCGAACTTTGGCGAAAGATGTTTTTTTTTAAATAAAAAATCTCTTCGTCGAATCGCATCTTTGTCGAAAGATGGTTTTTTTTTTTAAATAAAAAATGATTGATGTTGAGTTCCGACGAACAGGTGAAATACTACATTTTGAAATTTCATTTTCATTTTACTTGATCTCGTATCCGATTTTTCAATATAAAATGTGTCGACTTTTTACATTTTCTTTTTTTGAAATCTTCAAATTATATTAATTCTTGATTCATTTGAAATTTTTATTTATATAGTTTATAATTATATTAGTTTATAATTTACTTCATTTATTTTCCGGTTCATTTTTAATATTCAAAATTCGAACTTGTAAATCGACATGTTTTTTTTCAAACTTGGAATTGCTTTGCAATAATTCCCCTCAATTTGGACAATTCCACGTACTATTCCAAAAATGAAAGAAAAAAAAACGAATTTCGTTTCTTCTTTTTCATGTGAACGGTAAATTTATAATTTCATAAAATCAGAAAGAAAAATGTGATTTTTCGTAAATCGCTTGGAGGGTTCATCATCGAGTTCATCACTGGGAATATGAATTTATCATTACGTCGCTACGCCCAATGCTTTGGGCGGAGGCATTGATGGGGTGGATCGAGTTTTGGTGGGCACGTACGTACGTGCTTAGTATGTCAAGCCGGGAACACAAGTAGAGATGTGTGCACGTTACGACTAGATAGAACGGACGGAAATGAGGAAGAAGGGCCTGGAATAAGGGCCCTTGATAGTTCTGCACATAATTAATGCGACCCTATCGAACTGTCCCTCTTGTAAGTATTATAAGTAGACAGTTCTCAGTTAACGTGAACCAAATACGTACCGGGTGTCCCATTTTCAATACTACCCCACGATGTCTCGAAATTCATCGAGCTTGAGTGGTCGAATGTCTTTGAATTTATTGAAAACAAATTTTTCGATGTAATTAATTTATGGGTTTAAAAAAAAGAGTTTTTAAGAAAGTAATTATTATTCTCAATTTTCTGGGACGATCAATCGGACCCTTGCTTTGAAACATCGCGGTCTTTGTTTTTAGTAAAAACATTTTAATATTTCATTGTCCAATTAAATATTCCTTCTCTTATCTTAAAAATCCTTATGCTCCCCTAATTGGTACCCTTCATCAACAAATTCAAAAGTATTCGAGATCTCCAGCTTTTCGGTTCTTTCTTGGTTATTGGATGATCAGACCACGTTGCGTCTCGTTTGAGAGTGAAGAAAGTGTTAATTCGAAACGAAACGGCCTCTACAGTTCCGCGTTCAGTATTGGAACAAAGACCTTTGGCCTCGTACTTTTCTCACGTGCAAAAGGACCCAAGTCGTGTCACATCGTATTTGGATTCAGGCTGATCTAAACCTTTCCGATATTAGCTGTCGATATTAGGGTACAAGCGGGGCTTTTGACGCGCAATCGATCACCAACCTTGGAAATTTGAAAAAACCGTAAAAATCGAAAGCGCCGAATACAAAATACAAAAAAAGCAAATTTGTACTGAAATAAAAATGGGAGGGTTTATTGGAAACTTAGCTAACTGTAAGAACGCAACTTTGCTGGAATAAATGGCTAACTTTCTCCAAAAGTAATGTACGGTCCAACATCTTTCCCAATTTGTCCATGGGCGGGGGGGGGGTGGGGGGGGGGGGGGGGGGGGGGGGGGGGGGGGGTAAAACTCATTCTTCTTGAATAGAAGTTTGAGTTTGAATGAGATTGTACATTCTGAGGGCGCTCGAGCAGAAGGGCTTTGAAAGTTCTTGCTTTGGTGAAATCAAAGCACCAGCAGCTTTGCTGGATGTTGCAGATAGGGCGACCGAGATAGAGATAGAGAGAGAGAGAGAGAGATGCCGATCGGCTTTTCAGTATCACCTCGTACGAAAGTACTTTCGGTGGTTTCCTCCGTCCGAGAATTAGTTGGTGAAACTGCGAGAACCGAACACTCTCGTCGCAAAGTAAAGAGAATTGCGGGGACATGGAGGAATTTGCTGTCGGGTATATAGAAGGCGGAATATCAATGGCGTTGTATCGATGCTTCAACGTGCACGTGGACACTGTGCCTTCGTTCGTTCCTCTTGGGACTGTCAATTTCACAAGAATTTCACGACCTTTGCCATCGTCTCGAATTATGGAACCGCAGTGCATTATTTCGGCATGGATTCGCCCAATGGATCTTCGATCGACGCTTGTGTATTTTTTTATACTTTAAACATTCAAATATTAGTATTTAGTGAGTGTAGTAAAAAGAAGTCCATTATTTTCTGGCGTCAACCAATCACAAAACTGCCGCAAAAGTTTGTTTACTAAGAAACCAGAATAAAACGTGTCGACTTTTTACATTTTCCAAAACCCATATTTCCAGTTGGATATTGGTTAAAATCAGGTTTAAACGTGGTCGAACATCCGTTTTCAATGAAGAATCCTCAAGCCTACCGGCGGACGTGGTTACCGAGGAAATCATTTAAAAAATTATTTCCTGCGCTGACGAGATTGCTCCCGTTCGAGAAAAAACGAACTTGCCGCTTTTAAAGAGTCGACATTGTATTTTGAGAAATTGGAGCAAGATCTAAAAGACTTTTTACGTGGAGTTCTCATCGTTGATGAAACTCGGAATCGTCATTAAACCCTGGAAATAAAGGAATTAAGAAAAGAACTGGATGATTTCGATGAACCTTTTCCAAAGGAGGACAAACCAATCCCATCGACCGGGAAAGTTGTGGCGACCGTTTTTTGGAAGGCGAAAAGCGTCGTACTCGTGGACTCGTTCGAAAAAGTAGCAACGATCACTGGACAACAGTACGGAGCATTGTTGTACCGCTTCGACAAGAAAACTGAATGGGACCACCCCTCCCATTTGGCGAGTAAGAAAGTGCTGTTTCAACGCGACAATACCCCAGCACATTCGTCCAGAATTGTTACCGACGAATTGCATAGCTCGCAAAAAAGATATTTATCTCAACCGAGGAGGTTTTTGTCGAAACAGAGAAACGTATTTTTGAGAGCGCGAGAAATTTTATTCTTTTTTGTAAGAAAATCTTTTCAAAGGAATACCGGTGATATAGGTGGAAGTGTATGTCTCGGAAAGAGAACTGTATTAAGGAACAATTTATTTTTTACAAAAATACTCCGTACAGTGAAAATAATAAATACAAAATTAAACATGAAGATAATAATTTAGAATAAATAAAAAGAAAAACCAAAATGTATCGAATCACGATTAAATCCAACCACAAATAAAGCCTCCAAGTATGGAGAATCAAAATGAAAGCTTTTTTTGAAAATATTCCTATTTTTTTTTAACGAAAAACTGTTGAAAAAAAGGCCCAAATTCGATACCTTTTGTTCAAACCGCCGTCATTGTGTCAAATTAAAAAAAACCCCATAGCGCGATAGAGAATGACGTTAAAAATGTTCTTTCAAAATTGGAAATAGATATCTTCAAAACTCTTCCTTTGAGAGTGTACAGCGTTTTGAAAAACACCATTCCGAGAAAAACGCGTTTAAAGATTGACTGGGCAGATGTCCCGTTCCTTTCTACAAGAAACGCTGTAGCGACCGTAATAATTTGAATTTGGATTGAAAACTTTGAGAGAATGTTTGTAACAGTGTATACTATACGATAATGTAAAAAAAAAAGATTTTTTGAAAATTTCAGGTCGAGACGATCCCTTAAGATTAGGGATGTAGGAAGGCCAGATGTGATTGTGGCAATCCGGCCATGTTTTGCTAACCGTACACAACGTGGACGGATGTACGAAGTTAAGAAAGCGAAACTGGGCTGCCGCAATCGCACCTGGCAATCGCGCGTACGACACCGCAGTCACCGCGGTATAAAACATTGATATATGCATCTACGTATAAACGTATACGTATAAGTGGAGCTTAAACTTTGTCTCGGCGAGTACCGGTGAGCTGGGAAGAGGATTGGTTGAGAACGAACAAAGACCGAGAACGGGACAAAGCCACGGCGCTTCCGCGAGCAATTAGACAGCAAGATGGCGACGTTTCGTACTCCCGTAATTATTATTCTTTTCATCGATGATCAGTTAATCCGGTGAACTTTGAACCATCGTGCATTTTTTTGCAATTCTTCATAAGCGATCATCAATCCTAATCGAACTTCCAATATACGTCAATATACGTCACCAATCTCACGATTGTCATTTATTCAGCCATCCTAAATTACGATTCCAATTTTAAAGATAGCCATTTTTGTTTTTTCTACTTTTCGACTGTTTCTTCCGGTTTTTTCGATTTTTTGTTTACCCAAATTACCTCATTTTTTAAAATATTTTTCGGCTTTTTCTTCGGGCTCTTACGAATTGTTTTTTTTCCCAAACTACCCCATTACTGAAAAATCGAAAACACGTTAAACGGACTGTGAAAGGTTGTTCAAACAAGGAGTTGGAAAGCTCGAAAGTTCGTTGTCTCATCGAGATAACCGGATCACGCGACTCGTTGGAACGGTCGTTTCGAAGACAATCAAAGATCGATCGAGTGGGTCAGTTTCGTTCCGGAAAGTCGCGTAGCTTCGTTCTTCGAAGTTCATTGTCTGATGCGACGAACCGACCCCCCATCGTACGAGCATTTCGAAATCAATAAAGCGATTCGGCAGCGATTCGATAGCGAGCAAAATTTGGTGGCAGGAAGGGCTACGATACAGTGACGGTGTACAGAAAAAGCGTACAGAAAAAGCAAGCAAGCGTATCAACGGTCCTAATTACGGTCCTTAAAAAATAAGAATTATTATTTCCAAAACTAAATCTCCGATTTCATTCAATATCCTATTGTTCGAAAGTACAAATATCGAGATCGTTCTCTCATTTTTCGAAATCGATTCCTCCATGATCCAAAGTTTGATTAATCAATATACGAATTCTTGGCGTTGCCCCTCCATCGATACATCAATACCCCAATCGAATATCCAATACCCGAACCTGATAAGCAGCACAAACCGCTAAATCCTTGAATTTCTTTCCATCAACATCTCGCTATTTTTCTTTTCTCGTACTCGCCACGGCTAATGCGATCCTTCGCGTGCCGAGTCCGAGTGAGTGAATGATCGAAAGGGATGGAAATCGCGCGGGCGGGGGGGGGGGGGGCGGTCGCGGTTTTCGCGCGTTCCTTTTCCCTACCTGGTTCGGATATCGCCTCGAAACAAAGCGATGCGCGCGCTTTCTACCTAGCAACTCCCCCACCCCAACCCCTCTTCCCCGCAGGCTTCCATCCTCATCTCGCCGCCAAACCTCCTCTCTCGCTCGTCAACCCTTCTCCACTTTCCACCTCCCCCCCCCGCAGCCCCCCGTCAAGCTTTCCCCGTTTCTTCCGCTGGTAGTCGCTCGTCGACCCCACCTCGAGGATTTTCCGTAGGCAGCGCGTCGCGCCGTTAAGCCCGAGGTAAACTGAAAGCCTCCCGCGACCGTAATCCTCTCTCGCCCTCTTCCGAAAGCTCGGCATTCGCGGCGGCGGCGTGGCTCCTCGGTTCGACGGACTGCCAGTTCCCCACTGGCTCTCTCTCGGCGATCACGTGGTCGACGCACACACGAAAACTTGCTCGCGAATGTATTTCCATCCGTCGTCATTCAGTTAAAGACTTGGACCCGGACGAGCAACATCCCGCGCTGAAACCGCTCGAAGAGTCACGGCGATCCGTTTTTTCAAAGCGATATTTGATGGACGGTAATCGGTAATCGTTGGTAATGAACCGTCGAAAAATTATGAGCCCCCGTTGATCGCTAAAAACACGCGCGCGAGCGGCTCTGTTTGTTTTTTTTTTTTCGTTTTCGTGAACGCTGGGTGGAAGAGAGAAGAAAGGAAGATTGAAAGAAACGAGGCTGCGTCTGTTTATCGCGGATGTGCGCGATCTAGAATCGCCTCGCTCGAGTCAGGTAACGATCACTGATCGCTCGATCCCGTTTCTTATCGTCCGCTGAACACGCGATTTGTCGCCCCAAACGACTGCGTTAGATCTGAATCGGTCAGACCGGATAGTTCGAGGGTAAAAGGAAACTGAACTCTCTTCTGCAAACGGTAGTTTGCTTTATCAGGGCTCTTCGGATTCCGTTAGGATGTGGAACGTAACTCTTTTCAAAGAACAACGTTTTCTTTCGGTTTGACGGCAGAGAGTTTACGGATCAATCGTCAGAACGATTGATCCACGTTAATCACATTCGATGCTCGCTGCGGTAAAGTCAACAATCGGATGATCTTTTCAGTTATATTTTTTATACATCTGTTATACGCTTTAACGTTCGTGTTTGTTACCATTTGTTATCAGCTGCCATTTTTATCCGAACCCATAAATCTGATTATCTCTCCATTGTGAGTTAATGAAACTGCAGTTAGATTTTTTTTGGTAGCGTTTGGCCAGTCTTTATAGCTAATTTGGCATTGATCGAAACGAATCGGCAAAATTTTTTTTTCGTTGTGTAAATGACGTTAACCTGACCGATCTTTGATCCGAATGGATCAGCTCGTTGGATCGTCATCGATGACCAGCCAAAAACCGATTGCCGATCCAAATGATTTTCATGTTCGAAATCCAAAAAAAAAAAAAAGATCGTCATATCCTAGTTCGAAAGGCTTTTCGGCGTTGTTCTCTTTTTGTTCCGATCGAAAGATTACTCTTTTTTTTACTGGGCTCGGACGATTCCCGATGCCTTTGTTCGCCGAGGTATAATATTTGTGAGATGCGGGTGGGATAGAGAATTTATGGCTACATCAGGCATGGAGGGAGAACCGAGAGGAAGAGGGGTTGAAAAAGCTCTCTCGCGGAGAGAGACTCGGCATAGTCAGCAAAGCTACCCCAGGCACTTTCATTCACAGTGTATTATTACGAACGTAGCTATATATGTGTGTATATATAAGTATACACACACAGAGATATGCGCATGTGCACAAAATATATAGATGGATATATATATATGGTGTATATTTACTACGCCCGAAAAATGGTTTTTGAAGACTTTTGTCTTTCAATTTATCCCTATAGTCAATTGTTTTTCTACTCAACGTTATTCAAATTCTGATGACCCAAAAGCAACGTTGTAGGAGTGAACAAATTTCTTTCACGAAAGTCATTAATCGGGTGATCCTGGAAACTAAGATTTTGTTCACAAAGAATACCAGGATTTTCGTCAAAACTTAAAATTTTTTTTTTTACAATAATTTAATTTTTCGATCGGACTGATCTACAGTACGGTGTAATTTGCAACTGTGCAAATTAATTTGCGCTGTAATTTGTAATTTGAGTCAGCCAAGGGAGGGATCAAAGAAAAAAAGAGATTAGATACTTTATAACTTTCGTGTCTGATTGAGTTTCCTTTAGGCTCTGACATTGTCAATGATCCGTAAAGATTGACCGACGATTTCGTGATTGCTCGGTTTGGCCCTTGCTTCCCTCCCGGTATCTCGGAATCGCCATCGTTTAATCTCCGCTACAAATCTCAAGGCGCAATATAAAAGCCTCGCTCGGTGATGATCCGCTCCTTTTAATAGACCAGAATGAGGTGTCGATGCGGGATAACAGTTTGGTGACAGCTTTTTGGTCACCGTCCTCCGACCTTTCACTCTCGTCAGTGGCTGCTCGACCCTTGGGAAAAAGGTTCGTTAGCTCTTTTAGGCGTCCGATTTTTCCTTTATTTTTCCGTGCTGTGGCATTTTTCCTTTTCCCAGTCTCGTCCCATCTCTCGATTGGAAGGATGCGCGATTCTCACGCTTCCTCCACGGGGATCGAAGGGACGCTTCTTTTTCCTTTTTTTTTGCCGGTTAATGAACGCGGAAGCCATGCAAAGTTCGTGGAGAAGTACTACTTTTTATTCTATTTTTCTTGGCTCTCGGCTTTTAACGGATTTTTTTTTAAATAGAAGAATGAGAATGTCGAGGAAACTAAATTCTCCTTCCGTTTGTTTTTTTTTTATCGAGTTTACCAGCGGTGAGTGAAAAAACTCTATCCCGACAATTTACTGGTTGACATTTTTTAAAAATTAAAGTTGAGTGATCGTGGCTGAAATAAATGACTCCAAAACTACAGTCCTATTTTTCCGTTTGAAATTCCGGATATGCTGTTCATAATTTTTTGACATCGATTGCTCGACTGCGAGAATTTATTTTAATTTCTGCTTAAATTTATTTTATTATTTGTCGTTTTATGGTTGAATTAAAAAGTTTTTCATTTTTTTTGGGCTTCGTTCGTCTTAACTTGGCAGAAAATGTATTTTTCCCTTTGGTCGTTTTCCTACTTCAATTACTGGCAAAAGTTTTCACGTTTATTGAAATTTCGGACTTTTGAAGATTTTGACAGTAGCTAAAAGAGATGAAAAGAAGTTTCGACTTTTATACCATTTCGATGATTCATCCAACCTATTTTTACAATGCCACCAAATTTGATAATTAAAGCAGTCATTAATAATTTCGTGAAGGATCATCAAACGCGAGGGACTCAATTGCATATTTGATTTTGTCCACCCGGTTGATCTGAAATAATAAAAAGACAAGATCTTTCCTCAAATTTGATGACATTGGCCAAGACTTGACCGGTTTTTTTTTGTTATTTTATTTCAATCATTAGACCAAACAGAATTTGTTTTATTTTTCGATTATTCGAGTAAAAACAGCATGAACATTGTTAGGACCTAATAAAAGAAAAAAAACGTGAAAAATGAAAAAAAAAATAATTCTCTCTTTGAATGTTCACGGTAACCTATTTTTTTAATTACCCATTTATCTATTTTCTACTGAAACACGAAACCGTCAAAAATGAAAAACAAACGATTTTTCAAAATTTATTCTGGATCTCGATTTTGCAAAGAGAATCGTCAATGCTCTCGATTTATGTTGATACGAATACGGAAAAAAGCCAAACAGGATGGCACCCAGTCAATGATTTATTCACTCTTGTCTACGCCAGACGTCCGAATGAATTTCATTCGCGATCCCGAAAAAAGGTCGGTATTACAGGGAAAAAGGAAACAAAAAAAATGTGCTCGTTCATATGTAATCGAAGGGAATGGTATATAGGTACTCGTCACATTTATTATTCGATCGATAAATCTATCTCTCTTTCCGTCTCCCCCTCCCCTTCTCTTTCCACTTTTTCTCTTTCCCATGGGCCCCTGTCGTCGTCTGTTATCGAGACGAAATAACGCTTGGACGAGAGTATAGGAGAAAATGAGAATCCGCGGATGATTTTTACGGGTGTCCCTTCGGGGCTTGCCGTGGATAGGCGAATGGCATTCTCGATGAGTAAAATCACAAAATACGTGTCGTGTTCCTTCGATACACTTTTGTTTCTAACACCGTTCGATGCGGTCAGGATGCTATTATTTTATAATTTATTTCAAAGAAATTTGAGATTGGAAATTTTTATTTATTATTAATAATTATATTTTTTATAAATAATGAATTTGAAAGAATACATTTATTAATAATAATAACAATATGCATCAAAAAGTAGCTGATTCCAAAAGGTTTATGCAAATAGTGTATAGTTAATATTTATTTGTAAAAATGAATATTGTCATTGTAAGATTATCCACACAATTGTGAATTGCTAATTTGCAATGCATCACGATACGCCCCTAATATTCAAGATCACAGATTGCCAGTATTGATACTCAGGTTTTCCACATCCATTTTCTGGACGTACTTCTGCGTCTCATTTTCACGAGGGCACAAAAAACTGCGGTTAAACTTGTATCGGTCCAAGTGATTATATTTCACCGGTGTTTGACGTCTTCATCGGAAACTCGTTGAAAGTTTTCGTTGCTCGGTAGTCGGAGTATTGCATCGTTCACCCATCCGAGTATCAGTCGTCCAGTGTCGGTAGAGATTTCATTTCGAAGATGGAGAAAAAGGGAAGAGGGAGAGAGAGAGAGAGAGAGAAAGAGGGAGAAGAAACTGAATTGAAGTTTCATTAATATTCCATTTGGGTCCCAATGACCCGATACCAGATAAAAATCTCCGAAAAGCCAGGCCAAGAAATAATTTGCATACTTTGTCATTTGTATTGTATAAAAAGAAAAGATCCAACGATTAATTCAACAAAAGTTTCAACTGCGAACGAATCTCGGGGTATATAAAAAATCTAGTACTTTGAAAACAATTCGAGATAAGCTTTCGACAAGAGGAAACAGCGATGTTCGTTCCAACTTGGTCAATAATAAAACGGCAACAAAGCCCTCGAGTTTGGACTTTCTTGAGGCGGATCGGCGCGTATTGTATATCGTATACAGCAAGCTTACAGTGCTTTCATCCTTCGAAGACACGTCGCCGTTCTTCATGAAGGAAAACGCGAAATATTTGGAAAGCTTGCTAGTCGTGAAAGCTTCTCTCGACGTGACGAGAAGCAGCTGCAACTTCGACGAGGTAAAAAGCGCACAAATATTGTGAAACGTATCGGAGCAAAGAAAAATTCTTTTGAGAAACCCCCTTCGTGTCCGGGGTTCACTGTTACCCGGAGCTTTTGATAATATCCGGAAAAAAAGCTTTATACAGACAAAAGGAATTTCAACAAATGTTCGAATCTCGTGGAATTTTTTTTGGGTGCCGAACCGCACCGTCAGTCGCTCGTCGATTCCAGTTTTCAACGTTCATTCGTTCTGTTGTTTCTCCTGGATTTTCGAATTTCCCGAAATTTCCTATTTCTCGAATGTTCAAAAAATAAGGTGACCTTTTGTAATTTCACGCGCTACGTACATTCCATTTTCGATTTTTTTGTTACTTTGATTTGCCACGATTGAGAGATAAAGAGCGCAACGCTTGGAGACCTCAAGGAGGAGGCTTGGAAAAAGCAATGGGCCGTGTCCATTATATCTGAGTTTCATCACTTTGCAGTCGACGAAATAGATATCGACAGCGAATAAATATTCTTCAAGAAAAATGAAAAGTCATCTAATATTTTTAACAGATCGCGTATGCGAATTTTATCAACTATTACACGCCCTATTTCCCAAAATTTTACACTCCCAAAAAATTGTTTTTACTCTCTTTTCAATCGATCACAAATATTTCGAAAAAGCTGATAAAATTAACCAATTGGTTTTCAGCCACTCTATCGTCCTTTCCGCCAACTTCGCAAACACCCAAAGAAATTTCCTTCCAAGAAAAAAAAACATTCTTCCAGTCGTAAAATATCTTTCGCAGATATACCGAGCGATGATTGATATCAAAGGCAATTGACGAAGCGCTCTTTCTGTACATCTTCCTCTTCTTTCGTCCCCCTTCCCCCGGGCCCTTTACCTTTCATGGGTAAGCGATTCATTTTATTTCCATCGTCTTTCACATCGTTTTCCGTTCATTTTTTTTATTCGCGAACGGTTTCTTTATCGAACATTGGAAAACTCTTCATTGTGCGAGATCTTGCGATTTGCTGATACAGTCGAGATTCCCTTATATATACAAAGCCCCCTCCCCTTCGTCGCCGTGCCAAGAGCTGCGCCACTATCGAGCTATTTTATATTTATTTATTTCCTTCGATGGTCGCCGCGTCGATGAGGGACTGAAAAAAAGAGGAGAAAAAAAAATCATCAATTCTCCTTTTTTTCGCGACGGAAGGCGACCGTTTTTTTTTCTTCGAGTCTATTAAGGGCCATTCGAAGACGAGGGCTACTCGGAATAATGCAAAGTGTTACCAAGTTGGAGAACAAAATTCTTGGCGTTCCTCTTTCGCCTCGACGATGTTGAGCCCCATCCCGGAAAACTTTTGGCAACGTTCATCTTGGGGATTTGGCAAAGAGAGGAGGCAGGGGGCGAGGGTGAGAAAAACTCGCAAGTGTGCGTCGTTAAATTATGTCTCCGCGAGAGCAAGTTGCTTCTTCATGGCCATTAATCATGAGGTTGAGAAAAAAGAGACGTGCATACGATAGTACAGAAAAGTTCCGTTGGGTGTCGGGTCTTTTTGAGTGATAGCACACCCGACGAGTGGATCGTTCGCAGGATTATCTCCCAGGTGGGACAAGCGATCTGTCATACAGCAGCTATCCTCTCACCCTCCTTATTGTATTCTTCGTCTTTTTCTTCTTGTGTGTATTTTTTTTGGCTTTTTTTGTTTGTCGTCGCACATTGACCTTCGCTAGCTCAACGAACCTCGCGGGTCATTAGGCACCACTGACCTGACTCAATACCCGGATCGATGACCGATTAATCGAGAGCTCTAGAGATGGATGACGACTTTAATGTTTCCAAGAGTGAAAACCCGATTTTTCGGCCTCTCGATTTTTGTCTGTTTTTCTTGTTGTTCTTTTTCAACATTTGGATTGTCAGAAATTTGTGATTAGTAAATAGTAAGTATACATCGTCCAGTTGAAAATGGAATACAGTTTGATATTTTGTTTTACGTATACGTATGAAGGGGCCATTGTTCGCTGGTTCTTCACGTCGACGGTTTTTTTTGCATTTTTTTGGCAGGTGTCTCGATGACCTTTTGACGATACTCTTATAACGGGCAAATTTGTTATACTTGAAAAATATATTATGAAAACCCAAAATATATCGTGAAAAATATATTCTGGAATCTCTGAAATATATTCTGAAAACTCATTAGGATAGTCCTAAATAATAGAGCTTATTTAACGTGTAGCTTATTTCAAAAAATTGGAAAATCAATTTAAATTTATAATCAAGCGTAATTTAATTCGGATTTATTCGCCGGGAGCTCACCGACTGATTCGAGTGTTTCATAATTCGAGCATCATTAACTTCGCACGGATGGACGCGGGGGCACGGAAACTCTAACCGTTTCCCGGTTCACGCAGCGCCTGATTAGAGGCGTATCACTGTCAAGGGTACTGCAGTTTAACAATTTAAGTGTCAAACGAAAGACGCGAGGTATGCGCCACGTGCACCACTTTTCGCTTCAATTAACAGCCAGTAATTATACTTTCGTTGTTGGACGTGTTGCTCTTCTTTTAAACAATAGTTTCAAAGCTGTATCAACGTATATCTGATTTATAATTTCTTTCGTCCGTTTCGCTTTATTTCTTTAATTGATTCATCTTTTTTTTTCACTTGTTTACAACTGTGCTTTGTACGCACGAGGACACAGGGAAACCGAGAAAAACTCGCGTCGATAAGAATGGTCACGTTTTACACATTTTACAATTTCGTTCATTTTTGGATATGTTATTCTTCATCGAAATTTAAGGGACGCGTATTTTTTTGTTACCTGCGGAAAAAAGTTTTAGCGCGTCAAACTCACTGAAAAAATGTTGTATGTAGAATTTGTATAGCTCGATTGAAGCTGAGTTTCGCCGATTAAAACTGTTTTTCCTTCGATGAAAAATAAACATACGTGTCCCAGTGAGGAAAAAAGATTTCGATGAAGAAAAACGGTTGCAGAAATGAAGAATATCGGAGACCGGAAACGGTTTTTATGTGGATGAGGTCACCCATCCGAGTATTGACCTCTATTCAGGTTTCAGGAAAGTTCGATTCGGGAACTTTACTGGAACTCGGAACATGCATTTACTCTCTAGTTAAGCTTCTCGCTGATAACTCCTGAATGAACATTCGAACGAAGGGAAATAATCTCCTCTGACGGCGAGTGACACGGCATAAAACCGCACCAGTCAATGGGTTCGTCGTACTTGGAATTCTTGCTTTGCCTCTGAGAGACGGGAAAAAAACACGCGAGAGGGAGAGAGAGATATATATAGGAGTGCTAATGGCAAGAGGAAAAATGCGTTTTAACATGATATTGCAATTAATCAAGCCCGTGGAGTCGTCGGATATTTCGCATAGACTCGGGTCACCGTTGTCACTGGCAATACTTTTCCCGGCAACCCTATATCCCGTCTCGTCGTCACATGAAAACCAACCTGAAAAACAGTACTTTTTCCCGACACTTGATGTTTTTTGGTCTACCTACCACCGTTTCTCACAGCCTCGAGTTTCTTTTTCATCTCCTTCTTTTTTTGCAACTTTCCATCTTCCGTTTTCTCATTGTCTTTCCACGTGGCACGTCAACCGTTTTCTCTCTCTCTCTCTCTCCCTCTCGCTTTCTCTCTTTTCCTCTCTTCTACCCGAACTACCAATTTATTCGTGCAAAAATGCCATTGGCTTTTTGCACATAGGCTACCTGTCTAACCATTCTTCCATTTATACGTCATTTGCAAAGGTAACGAATATTTCATCCAGCTTCTTTTCCGTTTCACGCGATCGTCGCGCATCGGCATGAGCATATTGAGATTGTCGATTTAAATCGGATCAATCTAAAGTTTTTCATTTAAGATATTGCATTTTAACATTCATAAACAATTTCGAATTTTCGTTTTTTAAAATGAATAGAAGAACAAGGTCTTTGATGTTTTCAGATTTTCGATCGAAAAGTACGTTGGTTTATTACAATTTAAGTACAATTTATTAATGGATAATAAAAAATTAATTATTCATAAACTCAATCAATATTTTATTCAGCGCACAAAAACTTAATTTTCTATAAAAAAAAGTGATAAACAATTTACAATATTGTTTGAAGAATAAATGAAAATTCCAATCCTCATAATTGTTTTAAGTTGTAGAACGTAAAGTGGAATTATGTTTTTAGTTGAAGAATAATTCATCTATGAGCAATAAAATAATGTCATTGGTAAATGCAACGAGTATTGCTTCAGCTTTTTCGCATTGAAATGTTCGATTCGGCTTAAATAAATTTGCAGTTTTTTATGGAAAAATTATTTTTAATTCAAAACTTAATGAGAAACATAATTTTCGTTTTAAAAATAAATTGAAATCAAGATCCTCAAATTACGTAGAGTTATAGATTTTTAATCATTCGAATATAATCGTATTTTAAATTCACGAGTACCTTGTTCATAAATAAATTAAAAAATAATAACCAAGGCTATAAACATCAAGATTTTCGTTGGGCACGTTTCTTTGATAACTTTATTGTGATACGTCAACAGAGTCAGGCTGGATTTCCGAATCGCCATTCACACTGTATCCCCACGAACGAAGAGTGTATATGTGAACGAAAATAAACAAAAAGAAAACGAAAAGACCTATCGACACGTGTAACAAGAATATGGAAAAACGAGCCGGGAGTTGAAGTCGCGAATTGCGTTCTCGAAATTACACCCTCAAACAGTTCGGACTTCGAGTCGGCCTTGGGGGGGATCAATAAAATTGATTTACGTAATAGCAATCTGGAAAGTTCTCGTTTCAAAGCCATACAGCGGTAATATCCATATCCTACGAGGGACGAAACTTTCGATACGTCTCGTGCCGTCTCGAAGACTCTTCTCACTCTGGCTGTACGATACTTGGCGCTATGTAACAAGTCGGTCACGAACAAAGGAAAAAGAAAAAGGTTGCCGGTCGAAAAGACAAGATCAGAGCAGACGTAAGCGAAGAGAGCCCTGTACTTCCGAACCCACCTACGCAAAAAGACTTCCAGAATTTTAATTAAGTCTTCATGAAAACACAGAAAGAAAGAGAGCAATGAAAGAAGGGCAGCAGAGGGGAAATAGGGAAAGGAGGGAGTGAAGAGGGGAGCAGAGAGAGAGAGAGAGAGAGAGAGAGAGAGAGAGAAAGGGGAGAACAGAACCTAGAAAACGGTGGAAATATACGGGGGAAGGGAGGAAGTAAAAAAAATCTCTCTCCTAATTACGAAGATCCTCAAGGACGTGCTGCTAATATATACGCTGTACTGCTCGACACTACACAAAAATAATCAGTGGCCGAAGCCTCTCCTTCGTTTTCTTCTTGAAAGAAAAAAAAATGGCTTACCTAATTACCCACACTTGAATCCTTTCGTTCGTCACGAAGTATGGGAGAGGTATAGCAAGAGAGAGTCAGAGAGAGAGAGAGATAGATAGATAGAGCGTGGGAGAGGGGAGCACGGAGGGAGGTTGGGAAAACGGAGACAGAAATGATGATAAAAAGGATTTTTTTTGTACAGTACCGTGGTAAAGATTCGTGCAGTATAGAAACTCATTTTATGAGTGCCTTGGGTGTCTGTGTCGGTAGACGGAAAAGGGGGTACAAGGGAGACGGGGGTGAAGATAGAAAGACGAAACGAGAGGGAGAGGGCGAAAGAGAGGGAGGCTGGGTGAGAGGTAAGGGAGATACTTTATCTTCTCCCTGGTGCAGCAACTCTATCGAGCGCGTATAACCTTGTAAGTGCGAAGTAGGGGATGGACGTACATAGGGTTGACGAGGAGCGAAGAGGGAGGCTCGCGAGTGAAGTAAACAAACAACAGCACGAAACCGGATCACTGCGACTCGCTCTGCCACTGTCGCCAAGCGATCCCGCAGTGGTGCGCGAAAAGGTGACTGAAAGAGAGAGAAGAGATCGATGAAGGGATAATGGTTTGCAGTCGAGCCGGATAGAAACTTCTTTCAAGTGTATACACAAGTTGCCCAAAAAAGTTGCCTCGAATCTTTGCGGAGTAACTAGATTGCGAAATTCTGATGAGAAAAGTCCTTATCCGTTTTATTCTCGGATGCACCGTTCCCGAGATATCCATCCGACAACGTAATAGCCAATCCGGTGCCCCAGTCAAGTTACGATGGGCGGGGCAAGCGTCGTCGCGCCGCGGCGCATTGGCTCGAGTGCAGCGGGAAGCGGCCCGGCGCGTTCTATTGGTTATCATTGATTAACCTCTATTCGAGGTACCATTAAACACAGAAAAAAACTGTTGAGGACTTTTCTCTTCAGAATTTCAAGACGCTTCTATTTAGCGAAATATCTAACGCGACATTTGGAACACCCTATATATACATTCAAGTATATATGTATATATATGCATTGAACCACTCACCCAATCTATTTATGTATATGGGCTACTCCGTATCACAAAGCTCACATTTTCGGATTTGAGAAAAGCTTAGATAAATATTCAAACCAGCCGAGGTGTCTCCGAACGAAAATAATTGCTGCAAAGGGGTAAAGTCATGAGCAACTTTCGAACCGTTTTGAGATCAAATGAGAACGGAAATTAAGTAGTAACTTTTCTCCTTGGTGCGCAATATTCCATATGGAAACATTCTTTCGAATGGAAGCGGAGGAGGGTTGTTTGCGTCAACGTATATATACGAACTTCGAAATTCGCAGAGCTGCGCTCACTCCGTATTCTAATCTCGGCAAGCATGCCACTTAACGTTCCTTCGATTTTTCTTCGACCGCTTCCACCGCTCCTGACCCACTCCGCACTATCCGAGTTCCCCCCCGTGTCACTTGTTTCAAATCCTCCGCTAATAGACCCTCCGAAGTTCGCCTGCTCTTCTCACTCCGGCCAAAGATCGAACCATCTTTTCGAGCACGTAAATTCTTCTTTGAACATCACTCCGGGTGGAGTCCCCACAAATCACGTATTCGCAAATTTGTACTTCTGCGTGAATCACAAACCCGTACACTGTATATCACCCAACAAACGAGGTAAACCCGGGGCAAAACGGATACGCGGGGTAATTAGTAAACTGCGTATGCGCGCTGGACTTCCGTCGGTTTTTCATCGCGAGGAAAGTCATTCGTTGCAAAAGTATCAATGTTGGTGAAACCATGCATCAAATATTTATTATACGGGAATATTGATTTTTTTACTTAAACTTTTAGTTTTTAGTAAAGTTTATTATCGTCTGAATACATTTAAGGGGTTATTTACAAAATTAATGGACAACATTGAGATATGTTCCCAATGTTCTTTAAATATAATTAAATTTAATTAAATATTTACCCACATAGATCCTTTCTTGTTTGTAACAATATTTAAACGATGATGAGGATACAAAAAAAAACGTGTAAAATTTATGTTAACAATCGGGATGATCAATTAAAAAAAGATAAATTTCGATTAGTTTTAAAATATTGAATTCTTTTCTGTTTATTTTTTTATTTCAACGTATTCTTTTTTTCAACATTTTTGTATTTCAATATATTCTTAGCTTTCTCGTTTTGCTCGAGTTCTCTTACACCCGTATATATCGTCCTCGAAATTGAGAGTTGTTTGTCATACCCTCCGGCGACTACGACATCGTCCTCGAACAAAGAAAAACATCGTAAACCCAAGGTTAACGATTTAAATGAAAATTCCTGCCTCACAATAGACGCCAAATTCTTCTTTATCCGAGAGGGAAAATTTCCAAGATTTTGAAAGAAAACAATCGTTTACGTTCCTTTCTGTTTTCTTTTGCTCTGTTCTTAGCTCTTTTTTGAAAGATAGAATCAATCCACTTTGGGCGTGATGGAATTGGGTGCCAATTCTGTAAGTTTTTTTTATTCCTTGTACTTCAATGATGATTCGCGACAAAAAATTTATTAGATAGAGAGATACAGATTTAAAAAATGTCTGGGTACTTTTGATTTTCCATTATTTTCTTTTTGTTACTTAGGTACACGTGTCACCAACACACGGCTGCTTCATCAGCCATTCTGCATAAGTTTGTTTTCGATAGATATTGATATCCGATGTGAAACGCATCGAAAGTCCCTGGATGTTCGGGGTATTTGTTTTTTTTGCTTCTCATGAAGCTTTCGCGAAACCAGAAGCATCGAGTGTCAGCCGTGTATCCTTCACTCGTAACTTTTTCACCTCCACTCTTCAACTCTGAAAGTAACGCTGTTCAATCCGAGGGTTATTAGCAACAACGGTGGCAAAATTTAATGAAGGGTGGTCCGGAGTGTTCTCCATCGGGGGTATTACAGTTTCATCCAGACCGTACGAGTGGTTAGAAAAAAAAAATTATGCGCAAGGTGCGAGTGGGGTGAATGAGATCGAGAGCCATTTCCGACGAAACATTAGTGTCTGGCTTTCGCGACACCCGCGAGTCGCACTTACCAACCCAGACTAGGGGCACCTAAAAGTGTCTTTGGTGTCTATGTGAACCCCCCCCTCCCCACTCTTTTCCTGCTCACACACTCCTCCATGTGGCAAACTAAACGAGAATGCACATGAAAAGTCGTGCATCCGCGAGTACCTCATTAAAAATGCATAAAGCTTTATATTCCATGTGACGATGGGGTCGAGAGACGTCTATACTCGCGATGAGCACTGTCGCACCTGCTATCAAAAGAAACATCCAAAGAAGCAGATAGAGAGAGAGAGAGAGAGAGAGAAAGAGGGAGATGGATATAAAACGTTAAAGTAGAAAAATCAGACAAAGAGAAAAAAAGCGAGGTCAC
This sequence comes from Ophioninae sp. B BG-2022a, assembly GCA_030522765.1. Lineage (NCBI taxonomy): Eukaryota > Metazoa > Arthropoda > Insecta > Hymenoptera > Ichneumonidae > Ophioninae sp. B BG-2022a. The sequence goes on along the minus strand of JAPYZJ010001233.1, from coordinate 30,312 downwards.
GAGGTGAAGAATGAAAATAAAATACAATGAGTGTCAGACCCAACGTTGATTCGTTCTACTGTCGAATGGTGAGATGAAAAAATGGTAAAAAAAGATAGAGCGAGAAAGAGAGAGGGGGAGGGACGCGATTGTGCTCTGGCTGGGAAAATATGTGCGTGTGTGCATATCTGGCACGTCCGTCTGCTTCTATACTATGGCTTGGAATCATGAAGAACCGCGGGGTAGTCAAATCAAGAGAGCTCAGTGACCCGCTAGTGGCCGGGTTTCGTATGTATTAACAACGATGTATATACGTACACGTGGACTCGTATATATGTATCTTTAGCAGGAAGAATTGCAGAGGGAAGCACGTAGATGTAGACCGCGTAAACTCGTCATTCTCTCTCTCTCTCTCTCTCTCTCTGGCTGCTGTTCTCGTCCGGCAATCCCACAAACACAACGACCAACTTTGCTCCCAATTCTAGTTTCCTCGATCCTTTCCCGTATAGGCATTGGCGACCCTACAGTAGTTATAGCACAGCTTGCTTTTTTCCCTTTTCCTCTTCCTATCGCTATCTCCCTTTCTCTAGGTATGTACGTATACATGGGTATATTTTATTGGTGTGTTCGTGTGTATCTTTCTCTCGTCCTGTTTCTGCCTCTCCTACTATAGCAATCCTATCCTTTTCTACCACCCTTTTTCCCCGGTCCTTTTCTCCTTCGCAATCTCTCGGCTTCTCCACTGGTATTAACTACTCCGGGCCAAACGTTATTGAGGATATGAAAGAGCGAGAGAGAGGGCTGGGGAGGGGGGGGGGGGGGAAGAACAGAGCCAGACCAATCCGCGCAATTCCTATGCAGTTTCCAATGATAAGCCTCTTGCCACACAGAGGCACTTTCCTTCCCACGCACTTATCGCTCGTTTTTCGTCCTTGCCGAGAATGACGTTCGTTTCTCACGGTTCCCGGCAGTTGGCCACATTTTTTGCTTATTTTTCCACCGTTTTCAAGGACCAGCTTTATCTCTCACCCTTCCCAGGAATGAAACTGATTTTTCGCTCTTTGTGACGGGGGTAGGTTTATCCGCATGGAAGAATACACCTCGGAACTTCCAATTTGAATAGCATCGTAAATATCGTGTCTTTTCGGAAATACGTGCTTTTAATATTTATTAATAAACAAATGATACATACAAATATTTATTATACAAACGATACTATACAAATATTTATTTATACAAAGTATACTATATAAATATTTAATAATAAACAAATGATAGAAAAAGCGGAAAATGTCAACGAAACTGTCGCGATGACATCTGGTTCATAAAAAATATAGGCTATCGGAAATTTCCAGCAGATATTATCGGTCGAAGCGATACATTTTTTACTTTGCAAAGTCGCCTTTCATTTATTTTCGTCAACATTTAATCCGAAGATAATTCTTACGCGCAAACCCAATTTTTACGAAAAAATATTTGACGCTCTCGTATAATTTTTTGTGAAACGCCTCGTCACGATTGTTCGACTCGCGGACGTGGATTCGCCAGATACGGATATGTCGTGAGATTCTTTGGTGTCATTATGCTTCACTCTGGTTTGCTCGCCCTTTGCACCCTATTCAACCCCAGAGTCACAAGACAAATGTTCGTTTAGCGCGAAACCGCGAATGACTTGATGAACCGAGAACTGAATAGTTAGAGGAGGGACGAGGGTTCGAAAGCGAGAGAGAGAGAGAGAGGATTTGGAACGTACAGTTCAAGAATCATTTGAAAATTATTTTCAATATACTTTTTGTATTTGACGAAACGAAATTAAGGGTATGACGAAAACGCGTCCGTCCACTTCGAAATTTTGAAAGCACTATTCTCTCGAACGGCTGAACCAATTGGTACGAAATTTGTTGTGTGCATTCAGGACGATGACACCGAGGACCCCCCGGTCGTCATTTTGGATGAAAATATTTTATTCTTGAGAAATCGCGGTTTAAAACGTTTCGACTCTCCCTCTCGCACTCGTGTGTCACGTGGTTATATTCGTCATGCCAAGTCAAGAAATTGACAGGAACCAGAAAAAAAAGTGTCAGACGCAGAGCGAGGGTGCTGAATGAAAAAAAGTGCATAAAACTGGCAGCGGCCGTGAATAACGCGTAAAACCAATCCGGGCTCAAAGTCGATTGGATCCGGATGATCCAGCTCACTCCCTGCTCCGCTGATCCTCTCGTTAATGAAATAAAGGAAAAATGTCAAATGGCGAGCGATCGCAGATCCGAGAAGCCAAGAAGGACCCGCCAATTTCTCACAGTTTTTATATTCAGTTTCGACGTTGCTTTTTTTTGTTTTTCCATCATTCTCAAGATTATAAAAAATATTACGTATCCGTATATGCTGGGGTGAAAAGTTGCGGAGTTTTCGGCGAAATTCTCGTTTCCAAGGACGAGAGTATCGCGGTGACTTTGGCTACTTTGCGAGAATGCATCGCGGCTAACCCGGGTTTTTTCAGCAGGAAATCCCTCGCCGGATTAAACTTTTTACGCCTCTTTGCATCCAAGTCTCGAGGGAACCTCTCGTTTTCTCGGGCCCTTGAGAGTGGGGGTGGGCTGGGCTAGAGGGGCTTTGAAAGGATGGAAAGGATGCTGAGCGAAGAATGGGGATATCTGCTCCTTGCAGCCACCCTACCGATTCATCCAGATTGCACAAATGGACATTTTCATCGTACTAATTCTCATTGAAAATAAAAGAAAGTTAACAAAAGCTGTCATGAGAGATTCAAGTGGTATTCAGCGATGCGAGGAGAAGAACTTTTTGTTCCTTCGAAATGAAAATCACTTCGCGATGAAAAATTCTCGCTGGGAATGGAGATTTGTTTATCACGAAGTAGGCCGTTTTGTGGTTTTTATTTCAATTTTAGTTTAATTAATTTACGTTTCTTAAATTTCAGTTTTGTAATTTTCCTGTTTAGGTTGGAGCTAGCGGGCTTGATGAATTATTTGACGCGAATTGATTTTTTATCAGTGGTGTTCCTTCAGGACTGAAACCGTCCTTTGTATTTGACCGTGCAAAGGGTTGCTTTTGAAAGGAGGAGTCAGAATTTTAGGGAAACGAAAATGGATATTCTTCTCCTGAAAAATGAAAAATCCGGTATGGGAATATTCGAAAAAAAAACCAATGGGAAACAAGGCAATCAAGGCTTATCCAATTGACATTTCAAAAGCACTCACTAATTATGAATATTCTGAATTTAACGTGCTCTGTTTTGAGTATGTCGTAAATCACGAAAATACATGAATGTTGACGTGCTGAATTTTTCGTTCAAATTTACGAGGGATTTCTTTTATCGTTTCGCATCAGAAGAATCTTTTGGTTGTTGAAAACCAAAATCTGAGTTGATTGATCATCAGTAGATGTTTAAAAAATGCGCGGATGTTTATGAAAGAAGCTCGCGAACGACCAAACTTTTTTCCTTCAATATTGTTCGGTGTGGGCTTGCAAATGATTTGAATTCTTGCAACTTTTCCTCTCCCACTTGTCCTCTCGCTATTTTGCAGTTTTCCAAAGTTCCGAAGTTTTATCCGCGGCCACAAGTTTATGAAGCTTTCGGATTAAATGGCAAACAAGAACTTGCTGGAAAAAATAAATCACCATTATTATTATTATCGTATACGAATTATTATTGGAAATAAACAATACTTATCGTAATTCGAAAGAAAAAAACAATTATTATTGAAAACAAATAATGATTATCATAATTCGAAACGAGTAACAATTATTATTATCAGATTGGGCGAAACGATGAAAAAGTTTTGGTTTCCAAAGTTGCTCAACGAAAAAACCTAAACAAACTGTGTATTGGCACAAAGAGTGTTTGAAGTCGTTTTAATTACATTTTAATGTCACTTTATCGTAGTAAAGCGATGGGATAAAATTTCGCATTATTTGTAGCCTTTCCAAAAATCGGCGGTGCAAATAATTCTGTTTTACGAGAATGACACAAAAAAACAAATGGCTGGTCAAATTTCGCGTGTCTGAACTGTATCTTCTTTTTTCAAGCACCCTTTTCGTTGCTCCCTATCAATTTTGTACGCGGTAAAGACATTAGACCTGAAAGACCTCGTAGCGTAAACTTGAAACGAGGGAGGCCGACACGCAGCGTTTTTTCCGTATTCCCCTAGGGTGGAAGCCTTTTTGTATCTCGATTGTGATATCCCCTTTTTTTTCCAGCTCTTTTTACGGTGAGCCCTAATAAAGGGGCGCTCCATGCGAATCGCCAGTGAGCGTGACGTGTAATGGACATGGACGTGAACTTCGTGATAATGCGCATGAATGTTTCTTTTATTATTGTTGCGAAATCGTCAATTTGCTCTGCAACCAAACGAAAAAAACTACTGTTTTTCGTTAAATTGTTTAATTCAATTTCTGTCAGTATACAAAAACACGAAGACATATGTAAAACGTACACTTTAACAAAAATAAGCTTTAATTAAATTAGTGAATAATTAATTAGACAACAATTAACAACAATAAAAAGATGCCCGTATGACGTTTAGATAATTTAGTAATTATTGCTGGGAACAATCATCGTTATAAACATATATGGCAATCTTTAAAAAATCAATTTATAATAATGAAAATAAAAAATAATAATAAAAGTAAAGAAATCAATTTATAATAACAAAAATAAATCCTTACGTGTTTCATTGATCTCGAGCATGCGCACTCGACGAGCTTCTTTGGGTTTGTTCGGGTGTCCAAATTGAATTTCCTCGAGACCGTTCAAGATTGCTCCGTCGCAGCGAGCTAAATAATGTCACGCATCTGCTCCAACTAAATGAAATTACGGGTTTGCTGATACGTAACACGTGTTCAACAATGTAATATCTATGCCAGAGAATCTGAATTAAGAACAAACCAAATATCGTGATATTTTTTAAGAAAAACTTTTCTTACTCCCTCAGTCAAAATGGCGCATCGCCTCTATTTTGAAACATTTCGCAAATACTCCATACGTGCACACTTAGCCCACACGACTCTACTTACATCAGTTTTTGTCAATACACATCAACATATATTCTTTCAAATAACAAGCGAAATCATGAAAAAATATATAATTTGAAAAATCACAATAAAAATATTTACATAAAAAATCATAAATATAAATTCTCTCAAATAATAAAAAACATTGAAATCTATAAAAATAAAAATCATAAAATATGTAAAAAAAATCGTAAAGGAATATTTGAGATAATAATTTTCAAAAAACCGCCAATTTTTTCCACGATCTTCCGGGAGGAGGCGTCATCCCTTAATAAATTGAATTCCCCTCTGTGAAATAATACGGAGAATTTCCGTTGAATTCTGGAGTGACTAGTTGGTAACCAGGGACTTTTCTGTAACGTGAAAAAGGGGTGGGGGTGGGTTTGAATATATTTACATACCCATATGAATAGATATATACGTATGTTAAGTGCGAGAGTGTGTATTACGGCTGATATATAAACAGCGAATTTGACGTAGCAGCCAGAGCTCGTGTACATTTATCTTCGCGTAGCCTTACATAACCTGGGTATATAGTGTAATAGTATATCGATGGTGAGTCGATTGAATAGGATGTGACCCCGATTCGGGAACGATAGGGCTGGATTATTCGAATCATACCGACACGTACGTATACGTCCTGTATTCCCTTTCCCATACCAGGTACACGTATCTTTCGAAAAATCTTCATTCTCTCTCTCTCTCTCTCTCTCTCTTTTTATCTGGATTGTTTTTGTTTTGCGGTATTTTTGTTATATTATCATTGAGTTATTGTTCGTGTTAAACTTTATGCGTTTATTTTGTTTAAAATTTGGTTTCAACATAAATTGTCCGAACTTTTTTAACTCGGGCTTAATAAAATCTATCATCGTCATATCTCTCTTTTTGTTTTGCTTTTTTGTTTGGGTTGTTTGCGTTTTTTTGTATTTTCGTTATATTATCATTTAGCTATTATTTGTGTTTTTTTGGGTTTATATTTAATGGGTTTGGGTTTATATCTTTATTTTATTACAAATTTTGTTTTATCGTAAATCGTACGAAGTTTTTTGTTTCTAAGGCATAATAAAATCTATCATCATCATCATCATCATCGTCTTTTTCTCTCTCCATCTATCTTTATCGGTCCTTTCTTGGTCTCCTTCGTGGACCTCAAGTACGTCACAGCATACATACGTTGATCCACTTTTTCCTTAACCGTTTTTTGCACCATTTTTCATTATCCAATACTCTTAATCTTGGCCGATCCTTTTTGATTAACTCCGGTCGCCCACGGGATGGCAGTTAGTTATATCTATTCTCTCTCCCTCTCTCTCTTTCTTGCCCACCTCTATCTTTCTTTGCTGTTTTTAGTTTCAAGGCATTTATACCTAATATGACTATTGATGTTTTATTTTCATTTATATTCCCGTAAATTTTCGTTATGATGTTTTTTTTGTCATTTTTGTAATTATTTTCTAATCGAGTATGGAGCTGACGACAATATCGCTCGATTTATGCACGTTCACCCTCTTACCCAAACTTCCGTTTGTTCGTCAACGCTAGGGTCGCGATAACTGCCTCAACATAAATAATACATATCCATGTAAATTGGTGTGATTTATGGTTGAGTGAGCTATTGTTCATGGCCCTCTCGGGGTACGGATAAACTTCGGAATGAATTTAAGGGTGATGCGAACACACCGACCAGGAACATTACAGACCGTTGATATAATTTACCTCGCGCGTCAACTCTTGGCAGGATAATCGCTATGTGAGCCAAAGGAGACGATTTTCCATCTTTATCGCCCTCTCCCTCTGGCCCATCCTTCCCGCGAACCGCCAGAGAAAATGCCAAGTGAAATCGACCTTAACTTTGATAGAAGCTTTTTGAATCTTTCAAAATCTTTCGTCGCCTCTACAAGCTTCCTTTATCATATTTCTTTTCCATCTAACTTCAGCGTTACCAACTTTTTCAATTCGGGCTAGCGAGTTTTTTGATTTTTAACAAACTCATTTCTTTTCAAAGTGATTTTTTTTATCGTACGCGAATCATAGGTGAGAGGGCGGGGGGGGGGGGGTGTAAAAGACCACCATATTTCATCATGCCAGCTTGTACGTTTCTTTCCGTCTATCGAGAGGTGGTATTTGAGGAAACCAAGGTTTTTTTTACCGTCGAATTATTCGCTCCTTGAAATCGGGCGATCTCTCTAATACGAAAAAAATCGTCATCCAACTTTTGGATCTTTCAAATAAACTCGAAATATAACGCGCCGACGAATTGTTATCGCAGAGCTCGTTTTCTGAGAATTTTTGATAATGCGTACAAACTTGAACGAATTTAGCGTGTTTTACGTTAAATTGTAAAAAATTGTCTTCTGGGCCTTATTCAGACCACTATTCCTAATAAGGCCATAACCGTTGTAACTGCGTACAAAAAAAATTTTTTAAATATATAATCTTCAATTTAAAACTTACATTTTGATAACAACGCGTATAGTGCTGATACACCACTACATATAATTCGAATAAAGATTCACTAAGTAATATAGAAAACATTGTTTGTTTTCAAAAGTTTTTGTACATCGAAATTTAAGAAACACCTGCGCGCGATCGCACGCGCTGTCTGCTATCGACTGCAAATTTGTTTGGGTTCGCCACAGCGCCGCGGGTGCGCTGGCAATTGCGGCCATTCAAAGTTAGACCCTCGACGATGGGAGCTCAATCCGTTTGACTTTGTAGTTTTGGATATTTAATACGTGGGCTTCATTAAGCACTGTGCCCTACACGGGTCAGGTACCTTATTCCAAAAAAGTCATTCTTTCATCAAATCGAAAATCTTAAGTTTCAAAGTAGAAAAGAATAATCTTCAAAACAGATGTCCCACGTCTTTTTTTCTGACATTAAATTCCGTTTATTCTTCCGGACCGCGGGGTAACCTCACCCCTTAAAATACGCACTCATCGAGTAATTAATTTAGTTGGAAATTAAGTGCTCGGTTCGCTTTTGTAATAGCATTCTCGTTGGTACGAACGGGGTTCTACGATTTTGCATTAACGTCGTCTCGTTTGCTCGCAGAGAGCTTATAAATTTCATTATCTTGCTCATCATCCCTCTCCGTCCCCCCCCCCCCCCTACCCCGACCCTAACCTTTCCGCATCCCGTTAGGCGTTATCATTAACGAGACTCTCAACTGAGAAACGGGCGTGTGCTGCATACACGCTCTTACGAAACTTTGCGTGACGCAGTCTCGTTTTTGATTGCGGAAGGGACTTGAGACTTGGGTAAAGACCCCGGGGCCATACTTCGCACTGTATTAATTACGAGCTCGCACGTGGATTTACGATAAATTGGTATCTCTCCACGCGACGTGAACGATATTGACACACGCGGCCTCTTTCGATGCAACGTTATTCTCGACTCCTGACATACTCGGCTTTGGAAAACCAAAACTGTCAAAATCACAACAAGAAGCGAGTGGAAAGTTGAGAAATTTATTCGCTCGGTCGCGGAGTAACATATCGATTTTCAATTATGTCGTTTCGATCAATTTCGAAGTACGAACTTCTCATCTAATTAATTGAGTAAAAGTGGGAAGTTTAAGGAGGTTTGGTTGGGTCCAGATAGAATTTTCCTGACTTTATCAGGACGCTTGGTGGCGAAGGGTGACCGGCTATTAAAGATGTACCGATGGAAGCCTGGAGATCACGCGCTAAGAAAACATTGTATTTCCTATAAAAAGTATTGAGCGGAAGTAGCAACAAAAATGGTGAAGAAACCGAACTGGATTGTTGAACCACGCGCACGGGCATGGCTCTGTTTATGAATAAACGTAAAAGGAATAGTAGGAATTTCATACTTTTCTAAATAGTCAACTTTCAATGTTCATTTGAACGTAACCCATCTCCAATTGTTTGTCCCGTGCTCGCGCAAAATGAGAATTTCAATAGCGCACGAAAAAAAAAAACATTTTCAGCATGTTTTGTACTTCTTGTTTCGCAAAAGTCTAAACACCACCGAAGCCCACAAAAGTATTTCAGCGATGTACAGTGAAGCTTTTTTGACAGAACGCAAATATCAAAATTGGTTTGAGAAAATCAATTATGAATATATTTCAAGATAGACAACGTTCCGGACGATCTCAAGTCAACATTGACGAAGAAGTGAAAACAATTCGATTTTCTATGAAGGAGCGATCACGAAGTTGCTTGCAGTTTAGCATTTGTTGCATTCAGCATTTGCGAACAACCCCCAAAGTGTTGATCAACCATCGCACATACGCGGTAGCTAAGAAGCCATTGAAAAGTGGTATCTGACATGTAGCAACGACCCATCGGCTAGACCTCGTTTTATCAGAGCTTTTTCTGGGTTTCCCTATGCCCTCGTGGAAAACTAGACTCGCGAAGGGACACAGTGATCCGACTCTAATTTCAACAAATTCGTTTGCGTTCGTATCCAATTTGAGCAATTTGAACGAAGGATCAATGCTTTCAACGTCAGGTTAATTATTTGAAAATCATTCGGCGCTATGACAATCCATCGAGTGTTTCTTTTGTTTCCATTAATCAACGCTTTCCTATGGAGTATTGGCCCATTCGGTGGGCTCGTTACGCACGGTTTGAATTCCATTTAGATCGCATTGTACTTTCGACGTGAATGGTTTGAAGGATAGGATATTTGTTCCCCGTGTAAATAATAAATCTTCCACGTGCATACACCGTTGATACAATGAGAAACGTTGCGTTTTCATTTCGCAATGAAACGTTCTCGTTATTTCAGAATATCCTGGGGGCTCTGTGGGGAATCGAAAAAGACCAGTCGTACGCACCGTTGAAAATCGCTTCGCCTTTCGTTATGTCATTTCTCACAGATCCGAACAGTCGCTACGAGGAAAGTCAAACCCAGGTGTAATAACGAGAATAGTAGAGGAGGAGAAATGGCACTTTCCGAGTAATAAACCCGTCACTCGTTTTTTTCCTCGTGGAAAGAACATTTCTGGCTCCCTTTGCCAGCTAAAAGAGCTTTTATCTGTTTTAGTTTCTTTCAGCTCCAATTTCATCTCGGACCGTCTTCATCGGCTTCTCCTTGAACAGATTCGTACGCGATTCTCCGATTACACACGGAGTTGTCACAAACGAAGGGGAAAAAAGAAACGCAGATTCGGTATTTCTGAGTCTTTGATCCTTACGATTTTTATCCTCGATTCGGCTCATCTCGAGCGTGTAATTTATAGGTACGCTAGCTCGCGAATCCAAACACCCGGAACGATACAGGAATTCGACGAATCAAAAAAGCACGCTCCTGACTCTTTGTTATTTCATTTCAATTTATTTCTCCCGTGATGTGTCAGTTTCGCAACTTTTCTATTCGAATTCACTGGAGATCCATGGAATTTACTGAGAATTTCGATCCACAATGGCGAACGGTGTTCGGCTTTGTAATTTGCATTCTTTAAGAATCGGACAAAAAACGAATTCGATTTTCCGACGTCGATCATTTATACGAAATAATCGCGTTCAAATGTGGAGGGGATTGGTAATGCCGTTTTTTCAACGTTTGCGCGACTGGCTTCGAAACTTATTGAAGTTTGAAAAACGAATGGCACAATTAATTAATCGGTCCATTAAATCGCCCATGAACTTTTACTATTTTTTGAATATTAGTATTAAAATTTCATGCTTCATTCCTAAGATTTTAAACTGCAAATATTTAAGCAAAAATAAACACGTTTATAAACATACTTTTTACTCGGTTGTGCACCTTTAAAAATGCAATTATCCTGGGATCAAAAAACTCTTTCAAATGAAACAGATTTTTCATACCAGAGAGGTTGCATTTTTCATCGAATTTTCAAAATAAAAGTACCAAAATACAAAAGCCTGTTTTCTCAAAGCTATCATCAAAATGGCTGGCCATACAATTCGCACAAACTCGATCCGCTGCACGTGAAATTTTCACCATATAGGTACTCAAAATATAAATCCTCTATAGAATTCTGCGCTTTTTTCGAACATCTCTACGCTCGTATATAAATTTGTGTTTTAGCGCGAGATTCATGCTCGCGAATGAAATTCTCCGAGGAAATATCGCCACTTTTTTTTACAAAAATTTCATTTTTACATTATACGTTATAAAAATGGTATTTTTACTTTCCTGGTTATAAAAATGTCTTAATTTTTTTATCATAAAATGATACATCATTGATAATAAAGATTTATCATTATTTCCAAAGCTTGAATTTTGTGCAAGACACGATTGTCCGAAATGATTTCGTCCTCTCTAAAACGCAACCAAAAAAACATTGTTTTCTTTTTTTGAACGTTACAAATTTTCGGTAAAAAGTTTTCGTCGCCGGAGCCTCGTTTCGTACCTCACCTTCTAAATATAAAAAAGTCGAGTGAAGGGGGAAAAAAGTTTGGCGTCTAGCAGCCAGCTGCGCTTCGCACTTGGCAGATTTTGATGTTGGAGAACACGGTATACTGCACGTGGAAGCGAATCGTGTAACGTTTAAAGGGGAGGGGCAATGGCAACAGCTCTCGTGGGAAATTGAACGAGATGATCAATTGACCCTCGAGGGACGGAGGATCCGGGGAAGTAACTCCTCGTCGCCGCTCGCTTCTCCGGCTTACTTAATTTCGCCAAGTATAAAAGAGCGAGGCACTGGAAAGTCGACCGATGCAACGGATGATCCTTTCTGGGGAAGGGATTATTTTTTAAAGCCTCGTACATAATTTATTCTGGTATTTTATGAGCGAGCCTTATAAGTACACCATGGGGGGGGGGGTGGGCGGGGGGGGGGGGGGGGGGGGGGGGGGGGGGGGGGGGGGGGGGGGGGGGGGGGGGGGGGGGGGGGGTAAGACTCAATCCGAAAAAATAAGGGCAAGGTACACGAGTGGATGTAAATTGCGCAGAAACGAAAAGTCATGAAATCAAATGAAGATTTAAAGTGTTATGTTTCAATGAACTTTTGTATTGAGCGAATTTGTTTTCACTTCGTACAATCCACAGTTGCCCAAGTAACATCAAGATCATCAGGCATCGTAGTAACTTTTGCACCACCGTCGATGTTTTTTCCACCGTCCAACTTTTTTTCCAAGATCAGCTGTGCAATTTTCGTAATTATTGTTCTGCTCAATGTTAACCGTAATTATGACGCTTTCGAAGCTATAAAGTGGCTCGAAAGGCGGGTGCAGCGCTGTGTATATAATTGAGCCGTTGAGCGAGAAGTAGAAACGGCTGATGCCAAGTGAAAGTAGCGTTTTCGAGGGAATACACAGTGTTCCGGGTAGGGTCGTTTGTCACAACGAAAAAGCCAGTAATCAGCCATTAGACGGTTCGATGGGAATCCATAGCAGCGTTCGGTGGGCCAACGCTATCGAACCAATAATATGGCGAGCCGAGCTAACAATACGGGCTACTGGAGTGATAATTGGCTGGCATTGCTCGACCAATACTGGCGTTTGATATTTCGCCAAGTTTCAGCGGCCATTGACGAGTTACCATTAACAACCGTGCGCGATGTAGATCCGGCGAGCTTACGTAGCCATTACCGATTCATCGTTTTTTTTTTCTCTGGTCATCAGTCGTGGTCCTTGACGCGTCACGATTGTAAAACCCTATTCGAAGTCGGGGGATGAAGGGAAATGAAAAAATTGGGTTGGTGGAAAATCGTGGTTTTACCGTAGAAGCAAACCAATGCCGAGACCGAAACAAGGATAAAGGGTGACCCAGTTCCGAGAGGGGTGGTTTCAGTAGTGGGCGATGCCCTGGTGTCACCGGTTCGTGTCCCAGTATGACCTGATTTCATCCCGGTCTTTGCACCCCTGCTCCCTCTTCCATATCGCGCAGTAACTCCCCTCAACCGTTCTCTCCTACCCCCCATTATCCTCTTCTACTCTCGTCGCTCTTCGCCCCTCGAACCCCATCATATTTACCGCCCCCGCTCTTGCTCTCCTTACCCTCTCTCTCTCTCGCTTTTTCTTCCCCGCTCGCGTACGAGATAAAAGCTTCCGAGGATTATTTAGCGCACAAGGCGGAAACAGGAAGTGAGTAACTGATGATATATGGACCGATGATACCAGCGGGGACTTCCGGATCTGATACAATTTGCCAGTAGACACCCGTTTTTATGAGCTGACGTTTGGGACGGGCAAATGCGTCTGCGTGGTAAATCGCTTTTTCAAAAATGCCAGAAAAGCTAGGGGAAACAAAAACACTAGGTCGAATAATCGCGGAAGGCACGTGTCGTTCGTGATTATTCTCGGATTAAGTGGAAACGTCAGTGTTGCGTCAGACACACGTGAGACTTGCGTAAGAAATACTTGGCAGATTTGCTTGAGATTTTCTTTTCTTTGTTTGTTTCACTTTTTCAAATTCAAATCTTTGACTCTTTGAACGAATTTTTTAAACAGTTGTCGTCGTGAATATTTAAATATAATTAAACATTAATAAATTATTTATTTCATAAATATTCAAGCGTAATAAAAGATAGCGAAATTCAAAAGTAAACATTAATATAAATTATTTTCCAACACTGCTAAACGCAATTGTCACAATTGAGAAATCGGAGTAACGAATGTTACCTGATTATGACAAATGAGTCGTAATAATTCATGGACAATCACAATAAATGATGCAGTTATTTATGGATGATAAATCATAAGCCATTTAGGATTCAATAACGATGGATATGACCGAATGGGAGTCCTAATAATTATAATTATTCAGTATTATCGTTATTAGGAATCTCATTGATAATTATAGCAATTCATAATTACAATAATTATTCATCAAGGAAATTGGAATTATTATAATGATTAATTATTATGATTGTTTTGGAATAATTTCTCCTTTCAGTAACGGAAATGCAATAAAATCTAACAAAAACTAGGACAATTCTTTCCCTACGAAATTTTATACGCCATGAATTATAACTACGAGAAAGAGGTACGTTTGAAAATGAAAATAAAATAAAAGTGCATTAATATCGCATTCCTTTTTCAGCCGGAAGATACACCCGCTTGTCTCTTGAAAACGCAAGAAATGCATCTCGGTTTATTAAAAACCGGGCTCTCATTACATTTAATATTTTTTCTCCCGCTTGTTGCTGGTGTAAAGTGTGTAACTTGACAATACGAAATGAGGCGGAAACTCGGAGCGTCCGTGACACACGTTGCTCCTACGTCGCCCACGGTACATTTTTTTTGTTTTTTTTTTTTTTAGTTTTTTCTGTACGACCGTACCGCATGCACGACGAGAATTTTGCCGCGGCGTTTACTCGTTTTTATTTTTATTTTGCCGAATTGTGTTCTCGCGGACGACCAAGAAAAACGCTCATGGGAGAGTGAGAAAGGAAAAAAAAAATTAAAAACAACGCTTTCCTTCCGTTTGTACGAATGTACGTATTATTCATGAGGGATGAAACGAATGAGAGAAAAAGAGAGAGAGACAGAGAGATAGAAAGAGAGTAAAAATAAATAGGTCCGTTTTGTGCACGACTTCCGGATGCGGGGCGATGCGAGATGCAGGAACTTTGAAGAACCGTTTTATACATCCTTTTTTAACGGGAATGAAAATATCGCAGCGTTACTCTCGGCGCTCTCAACGATATCGAGGCGCACGAGGAGTTCCAGTGCTTCGATTGCCGCTTTTGCAACCGAGTTCCTTTTGCATCTGGATAATGCGAATAAAGGAAGCGAACGCGTGACGGAGACCATAAAAGCGCCATACCGAATCGTAATTTTCACTTTATTAAATAAATCGAAAAAAGATCCAGCAACGAAGGAAAAGACTTTCCGTGCTCGTCTTTACAGAACGATACAAAATGAGACAAAAGTTGATTACGATTATGAAAATATTAAAACACGGCTGTGTACGGTATGCTTCTCGAATCAGAGTTCCGCTGGAAAGAAATTTCTCACTTCGAGAAAATTGGAGTTACGATTTTTCAACTTCGAAAATAAGAAGAATTCGCCAATTGGGTAGCCCAGCGGTTTAACTCTTCCACTGGTACACTGTTGGCTTCCGGTTCGAGTCTGGCTACTGCTATTTTTTAGTTTTCCATAAAAACACTTGTGAGCGTTATTTTGATTTATTTGAATTTTTATCGAAATTTTTTTAACCGCAATTTTTGTATTGCAACTGCCCATCCACTAACATTGTCGGTAAACTTGATTGTTTATTCTTTGAAAATAAATTTCCTCCATGCTTATTTTCTTTAACGGAATACCTGGAAGCTCATTTTTCGCGCGTTCTGCGGTCGGGAAATGTTCACATAGATGGAACCCATAGATATTTTCATTATTTTATGAATATGCACGTACAGTGGTTCATGAAAAAGGGAAATACACGAATGCATCGGTGCATAAAGCGTCCGGAGGTCCGTGTACTGGCCTCGCTAGCCGAGAGGTCAATCAAACACGCAATTGCGCAGTGAATTTACCGAATTCGAAGTGAATTCGAAAATAAATAGCTTTGTAAAGAGAATTTTTTTTTAATAAAACTAAAAAACCATTCACGACACTGAACGTTTTCACCAATATCAATTTGGAATAATTTCTTCCCAGGCGCAATTTTTTCGAAGCCAATTATTATTTAATTCTTTTACTACTTAAAAAAGCTTGAATGTTTTTTGTTTTATTGATTACTTTTTATCGTATTTTATCGTTTATTTTTATGTATTACTTCTTATCGAATTTTATCTTTTTCTTTTTTTTTTTATTCGTTACTTTTTATCGTATTAGACCTGTGAGGGACTCAAAGGAATATTTGCAATATTTTTTCGTTTTTCGGGAGAATACCTCAACCAATTGTTTTTTATTTTTGTGTAGTATCTTTTGTCGTTTATTTTTGCTGATTTGTCTCATCGCTTCCCGTATCTTTGGTAATACGAGCGACCATTGCTCGTACTGCTTTTTTCACGATTCAATGGAGCCAGCGAAATATTACTCCAGGTACAAATTGGTTTCCAATGTTCGACGAAGGGAACCCTTAAACGCCTGTCGCGAGTAAGGGATTTCAGCAGTCAGTGTAAAAATGAACCAGGGACTCACCGATCGTCCGCATATAAGAAAGTTTTCTTTGTGAACAATTTTCGAGAAACGTTTTCCACGGATCTGTTGGTGGATAATTTATGAAGGATAGATCAACGTAACGAGTACGAAATATACCGGTTGATTCCGTATATTTGAATCGACAATTTCGTCGTCAATCCGAACTGCCCGAATGGTGGAAATTCTTTCGACCGTAAAATTTCGATAACGAAAAAATCAGAAAAACGAAAACGATTTTACTTGTTCCAAAGCGTAATAATATGCAATTAACGACGAAAGTCTGGCCGTAATAAACGAGAACGAAAAGCTCCGCTCTCCAAAATCCCGTATCGATAATACGATTTTTCAATTTGTCGCCTGGAAATATTGAATCCGTCCTTGGAACTCTGATATTGCGTCCCATATTCTCACTCCTCCTTGGTTATTGTCTTTCCAATATTGAAAAAAAATTAGCGTAAAGTACCGTTAATGAATTAATCCATTAGCCGAATGAGAATAAATATGACTTTCCGATAAACGGGAGCATTCCGTAATTAGCACTGCGTTCAATGGAAGAAAATGCCCGTTTCGATAATGATTTTGACGTGGCCGGGGCGCAGGGCAGGGAGGGAGTGTGTTTCGATAAAAATAACAATATTAATTGCTCGCTCCCACCTACGCAATCACAAACGGTAATGAAATAATAACGCATAAGCTCGCAAATACACCTGATTTCAACGAGTACTTCATTAAACCAGACGTGGGTTATAAGATAATCAATTTCCTGACCGTTTGTAACGCATTTATTCCTCGTCCATTTTGTGGAGAAAACGCGCGCTTTTCTCTCCGATATACATATAAAATTGTCTACCTAATATGTATATATATGTATATAGGTGTTAAACGTCGAGGTTCGTGTATATATAATACCGGCATCTCGTCACGTACTCCGATTCGTGCTCTCGTGAATTCACGAAACAGCAACGGTATCCCGTCGAAAGCTGTTTCGACTTTAATTACGTTCCCGGTGGGAAACGTTAAAATCTCGTTCAGGTTATTAATAAAGCTCGTGACGGGCTCGATGAATTCTGTATCGAGCTCGTTTCGTGTGCATGCGATATTTGTTCTCGCTGTATTCCGTATCGTGTGGTATGCAAAAAATTTGTCAAAACTCCAGCGAACTTGAGGCACGATAGATTGGAGGTGAATTGAAATCGAATGGGGCAATTGGCACATCAAACCTTATTTCCGGTTTGCCGATATAAATTTTTATACTTCACGAGAGAGATCTGAACCAGCGATTTGTGTTGTGTCGAATTTATTAATTCGATCGGATATCAATCGAATGATTACTCTCTTCATTTTGATCGTCATGCGTCTCGTTATTGTTGAGATAACTGTTTGAACGTTTTTCGCTCGGTTTTCGGTGCCACACAGGGGGGCACAGGGAAACTGTGAAAAACGAGGGTGACCGATGCCGGATGAGACATCTGGTGTACAGATCTTGGCGGGAGATTTGTTTTTTGCCATAAATTACTTCAATTAGTCACTACTAGTGATATTTCGACGACGGAGGCTGACATTTTTAACCATTTTCATAAGTTGTGAGGTTTCGAAGTTTCGCGAAAAATGCAATAAAATAGGGCACTTTCGTATACTTCGATGCCTGAACGTCGAAACGAGCTGAATTTTTTAACAAAATGAGCCTTCTAAAATATACCCAACCAACCTCATAACTTATGGAAATAATTAAGGTTGTTTGGGTTTGTTTGTGTTTGTGTGGGTTTAATAATTAAAAATATCAGCCTGCGCCGGCTAAATATCACTAGTGGTAACAAATTAAAATAATTGATGGCAAAAAAAGAAATCTCCCGCCAAAATTAAGTTGGAGCCCCACTTCTGCATAATATCCAAAAACCGTCAAATAAGATAAGATAAACTTTGAGATAAGAACGTTGGCAAATGTTATTCTGTACTTTAGTTTGATACGATTCGTTCGCAAAGGTACCGTGTTTATCCTCTCGTCGAGGTTTGTAACAAGCTGAGATATACGGTTCCCTCCTGTCTCGTGTTTATTCAAAGACTAATTACGTATCGAAAATTCGAGGGGCGAAAATGAAAACGAATCAGGTTCTCGCACACGTTCGTGCACACGTTGACGCGTTCGCGTCAAACGTCGGCTATTCTGAAGGGCTTTCGCGCATCGAAGGGGATGAAAGAGACGAGGAAGCGTGTTCCAGGTGATGTTTGCGATAAAATTACACGTGACCCAGTATTCCTCGTTAATTCGCGTTCGCCACAGGCAGCTGCGATGCCAGCTTTGCTCCTGAATTGGACAGACGTAGGGGAGGAGCTTTGTCAAACGAGATAGATATCGAATGGGTACGAAGCGTCGCAGGAGCTCCATTGTCATCATCGTATGCGCTATCGAGCAACGATAAACGTGCCCACGTGTGTGACGTCAAAGCTCATTTTAAATATATGCCGTACCAAACGTTCCGTATAAAACTGCTACGAGAACCATCGTCAAAGTTCCAAAATCCGAAAAGCTCTTCTACCCGATCGATTTTTCTATCCTCGAGGTTCAAGCTGTGCAATAACAAACAAAACGGTAGAAATGAGAAAAATTTGCGCTGCATTTACCGCCGATTGAATTCCCTCCAGCAATTTAATTAAAGGCTGACGCAGAGAAGCTAAACGAACAGCCACCCATCCCAGTATCGATCCAAGCCAAAGTTGCTTGACATTCAAGATGTCAGCGACCGAACACTATCCCTCTTCCAATAGACGTTTCGTTCGAATTTATTCATTCACTACAATTATTAACTCATTAATGCATTCGTTATCGCTTTAACGACGAATTAATATGATTTTGATTTGAAAAATCAGCAGCGTCGATACCTTCCTCTTTACTTGACAAAACAGCAGCGTCATCACCGTACTTTCCTACTGCTATTTATGCGTAACTTTATTTATCGATGAAACAGCGTTCAAAGCGATGAAACAATGGGCTGTTTTTAGATGCGTCGTCGAGTCAAATTCTCAAAATACCTTTTTCCAGTACACACACACACACACACGCATAATCCTTTATGGTTATCCCATAACCAGTCGATTTAACATCTCCGAGATTCGTACTGCGCAATAAGCGAATGCCTATCCGGCAGAGTTTCTTTTTTTCCGAAAAGGGGCGACCTGGGAACGATGAAAATTGAATCCCTTTCGAATCTGCGCACTAGCTGCTCCTGGGCTTTACAAACGGGCCGGGGAACTACAAGGTCATCGAGGTTACGACCTGATTTCCCAACGACTGGAAAACTCGTTCTTCGAATGAAGCTTTTCGTGCCTGCTTCGTTAAAGCATCGTGCGAGTAGAATTCGAACGATTCAGCAGACAGTTGCTCTCTCTCTCCCTCCCTCTTCCGCTCCCTTCGTTTCCTTTCGTTCGTTTCGTGGATATACATATATATATATATATATTGAACGTATGTACAACCTGTATCACGAGAGGTAACGAGGAGAGTGTATAAGGGCTGGAACAGTATGGAAGGAGAGCTAGAGGCAACCGTGGTCTAATTTTGCGGATTTAGCCTCGACAGTCTAGCCACACATCCCTGTCTCTACTTTTCTCTCTCTCTCTCTCTTTATTTTGCCTTACAGTGCGCTAAGGCAAAATAAGTATATCTATTTATCTCTCTCTCTCTCTCTCTCTCTCTCGATTCTCGATTCTCGTCGCCCATCTCCAAGGAACGGATGTCGCTTTTCCTCTCTGGATCGCATATTCCCATTCATGCACGTTCCCAGACTTGCCTCTTCATCCATTCAGTCGAGGGTCAAATTAATTCCCCGTCACGCGCTTAATCCACAACGAAACGAGTCAAATGAAGTTGAACGAAAATTCTCATTTCGCGTTTTATATATGTATATAGATTTATGTATGTATATAGATTTATGTATACAGGGTGTCCCAGTTGAGAATGTCATGCTTGAAATGGGAGGTTCGGGGTGAAATTCTGAGGCGATTGATATAAGCATGTACGGTTCCCGGATCAACCCCTGAATTGTTATTAATTTTTAAAGGCAGCCAATCAGGCGCGCCCCTTTAGCGGGCTTAGCCGAGAAATAATTATTATATTTATACGTTTAGTGTCATACGTCCATGTCGATGTATTTTTATACCTTGAAGACAAATCCACCATTTAATTCGCATTAAACTCTCCACTTCTAGGGAAAAATGTCGAGAAATATTCTAGAAAGGTTTTTCGCATATTCCCAGTGTACTTTTGTACTTTCAGAAAAAACTCGCGCATATTCGTGATCAGCGGAAAATTTCCGATCAAATAGACCCTTTTAAGAGCTTAAAAACGGAAAAAAATATTGTTCGACTTTCCCGGCCACTTTTCCGGAATCGCAAAAATCACGAAATTTCAAAAGGTCGTAGGATGAGCTTCTTATTAGTTATCGAGATTCATTCGGTGGGTTTGGAAAAGGGTTTTCCCTGACTTGAATAATGGCCAAAAAAAGAGGCAAAGGGGTATGTATGGAAAAATTAGCAAAAATTGATGGTCCAACTTTGAAATTCTGCCAAAAATCGAAAAATCATCGGATTTCAATGATAGAACAAGCATTTTGAAGCGAAAATCATAACGAAGAGAATGAGCACAGAGTGGAGGGCCAAATTTTGAAGGAACAAAAATGATCGATGTTTCAACGAAAAAACTCATATTGGCCAAAAAGTGAAAAAAAGTTTGGATTTCAAATATTTGTTTTTTTTGTCCATTTCGTTGTAATTTGATCCCCTGAGCACGAATCTACCATTCGTTTCCCCCCAAAACTGAAAATTTTCGTTTTGGGTTTTTTTTTGGTTTGTTTGGGTTTGGGGATTTTCCGGGGATTTATTGCATTTTCCCGGTCTAATTTTGTACTTTCGGCAAAAACTGGGACATATTCGTGAACTGCGGCAAATTTCCGATCAAATAGACCCCTTTGACAGTTTTGACCCCTTGACCATCAATTTTTACACATTTTTCCATACATACCCCTTTGCCTTTTTTTGCTGTTTTTCGAGTGGACTTTCCGGCAATACGATACGAGATATCGATACGAATCCAAAACGATTATTTGAGTCAGGCGAAAACCTTTTCCAAACCCACCGAATGAATCTTCATAGCTAATAAGAAGCTCACCCTACGACCCTTTGAAATTTCGTGATTTTTGCGATTCCGGAAAAGTGGCCGGGAATGTCGAAAAATCTTTTTTTCCATTTTTAAGCTCTCGAAAGGGTCTATTTAATCGGAAATTTTCCGCTGATTACGAATATGCGCGAGTTTTTGCTGAAAGTGCAAAATTAGACTGGGAAAATGCGAAAAACCTTTCTGGAATATTTTTTCGACATTTTTCCCTAGAAATGGAGAGTTCAAGGCGGGAGATTCTCATCTCGAAATTCCTTCAATTCCTTTATCGAAATACCGTTTTTCTGTGGATCATCATGCTTCAGTATTTCCTTGAAATATTCGGTTGGAAGTTGATTCCATGGAAATTCATGATGAAAACGGACTTCCATATGAGCAGTTTGAATTTTCATCATCACGGTACATTCTAGACTTTGCATGTCGAAGTGGATCGAGCTTTTCCAAAATAGTCCTTGAAACCACGTTCGGTTCCTAGTTCGTTACACAGCAGGTTCGTTAGGGTTTTTTAAATTTCATTACTTGGGGAAAAACGAGGTGAGCGTCTCTCTGGCTGCCGCTATTCTTCATCATCCTCGCAGACCCAAGTGGTTCTGAACCTGGCGCCAAGAAACCGGTAAAGCACAAAAGAAAAAGGAACGAATGAGGCAATAACGTTCCGATCGGATAACGTTGCACTACTGGAAACTTTGACAATTCCGAGCGTACTTTCCTCGTTATTTCGTCTGTTTTCGAACCCAACTCCATCATTGATATTTGTGTTTACCGTGGGAATCATAGTTCTCATTTAAGCACCGAGCGTAGGTACTCCTCATTAGCGTTTATCCATGTTATTATTATGATGTATTGGAATGGATTATTTCCGCAAAATCGAGTCCGCTAAATGATTTGTGATACTTCTTCTCATTACGCTTTGCTCCGATTTTCTTTAGACCGCAAAATGGGTACCGAGAATCCTGTTCCCGAATAAATAATTTCCGTAGTTGGGTTACCATCACCGCTCATCACGATACTCGCATACTCGTAATTACGTCCGAAAATAAATTCCGTGAAAAGTAAATCGTGGAGTTCTTTCGTTTGAAAATGGTGATGGGCCAAAAATCGCGATGTATTATTTGGTTATTATTCAAGGAAGATCAAATATCTGTGATCATTATTTGTGCACATCAGTCTCTCATATTCGTGTCCATTATTGGGACGATACGACAACAAGAAGTAATTCGTCCGCCAGATTTACAAACCGGAAGTACTAGGCTAAGTTTTGGGTGCTTGCCCTGTGCCCTCCTGCCAAACGACTATGTTCGTAACAACTTACCAAGGTTTATGATGGATCGTCAAAATGAATTTAAAGACGTAAGGAACTCTCTCCGGCACGCGCACTTGTTCAAATATTCACAATTTGTATTATCTTTTCAAACTTGGCGAATTTTCGATGTATTCGTAACAGCGCAGATTCCTTCCGGACGTTCCCGTGCGCGAACTACGAAAAGTGCGAAAGCGAATGAGAGGAAGGAATAATAGAGATGGATGACGGCCGAGGGTGGTGAGGGTGGTGGGGGTGGGGGCGAAAGCTTCCACATATAGAGCTCATGCATGAAGATGCCTTTTTCCAAAGCCACAATGAAGGGTTGTTGGTTTGACGGGTATGTTACCCGTATATAGAAATGCATCCAGCGAACGTCTACTGCGATTGTTACGGCAACAGCGATCTTCTGGGTAACGCGATAGCTATAGCTATCGCGTTACGCGTCATGGAGCGCGAACAAAGCCAGTTTGAACGAGCAATCGTTGTGTTTCGCCATCAACCCGCACACGTACATGTCTACGGGAAATTTTACGCAAAGTACCGTACTTATTTTCCGAGTTCGGAAGTACAGTGAAATCCTGATATTCCGCGAGTCGAGGGCCACCGAACGACGAGAGTACGCGCATACTGACATTTCCGTAAAAAGCTATCAGAATACACGCAAATATGAGGAACAATGGGTATTGTATGCACTACCGTTCGAAAGCTCGAATCCACCAGTCGAAATTTCTCGCCGCACGGCAAGTTACACAGCGAAGTTAAAAAACGAAGATAACCAAATTTAACGAACGGCCATTTGAAAGGAACCCATTCAGCGTTGTTTCGATTTTTCGAAATATTCTTTAATCGTTCGTTTTCGTCGAAATGAAATTGAACGAACGGCGTTTTCAAGGGAATCAATTCAGCTTTGTTTGTCTTCTTTGAAATAGTATAAATACTTGAAGAATAATCGAAAGCGAAGATGAAATTATACGAAAATTGGAAAAAAACGATATTAAAGCTTTTGCATTCCTTTTCCAATTTATAGTGGTTAAAAATAACAAAAGAATCCGGAATAAGAAAAATCCAACGGCAAATTATGAACGTTGGAACATAGTCAAAAAATAAATGCGGACAAACGTGCACACCGGGTCTAGAAAAAATTAAAAGAATATTTCACAAAAACGAGATAAAGCTAAATTCGATGGGATGGGATTTATGGGATTAAAAAAAAATAGCTTGGAAGGCAAACGACACATTTCCATGGTGTTTTGTGTTTATTTTACGAATCTGCTGGCAAATGGCATTCTTAAATAAAATTCGAGATCGGTTCGAAAGATTCCTCTTGAGACGGAGCAACTCGTACATTTGTAGCTCTAAAGCCAGGATACGCTCGTTACCTTCGGCCTCTTCGATGTATGAAACAGCCAGGTGGAGAATGAGCTAACTTAAACGACCAAACGATCCGAGCTATGTACATAAGTTGCACGTCGACGGAGAAGGGGGTTGAAACGAGATCGTTCGGCGGACCCGCAAGGGCGTTAAATGAAAATCAGCGCTGATTGCGAAAGCACGTACACAGATAATACGATGCAGGACTGCTGGCTAAAACTTTGCTTTGCAAAAAAGGGAAAACGACGAACGAATAACTACGACCGTTTGTATCTTCTCGCCAGTCATTCTCATTTACGCTTGGTCAATTTTAATTTATTTACCATTCGATGTTTTGCACATTTGAAATTCTATTCCGTATCAATCGAGTCCTTCAAGGATCTACGCTCATTGTCTTTTTCCTCTGTATATTTTGTGAAAACATTTTGAGTCAGTTTGATCAAATTATCAAACTTCGCAGAATTGCGATTCAGACTTTAGCTGCCTTTGGTTGGTCTTAAATCCAGCAAAAATATCAAGACGACTGGTCAAAATTGCAATATACACCCAAATCAATGTACACCCAAAATATCACTACGATTGATCAAGATTTAGTGCAAAAACCCATAAAACACGTATTTCAATATTTTCATTTCAAAATCGATCGAAAAAGTATTAAGAAAATTTGATTAAAGTTGCTTAATACGATGAGAAAATTCTCCACAAAGTCTCAAATGTTTTAATCGCTGGGATTTTTTTTGAAGTATTTCGAATTATTGAAATTGTCACTTTTGCTGCTAAAACCAGTTTAAAAAGTCGTTTAAGGAAAAATGTTCCTATTTGCGCATTTTTTCAAGACAAATTTTTTCTTTCAGTAATCCATATTTTTATTAAACAATGTTGAAAATCTTTCAAAAGAGGAGTGAAAGTATGAATTTTTCTCTGATTCTTTAATAAGTCTGGGTACTCTCAATCGGTAAATGAAGACAATATTTCTATTATAATGAAAATATTAATATATAAATTTGATAAAAATATTAAAATTATATTAATATTATATATATTTTTGTTATGTGCTAGCGAGATTATACAAATGTTATCACGTCGCTGTGATTCGAGTAAGTTGATTCACTTGGAAATTCGATACGTTTTTACGACACGTTCGTCGTGGTTGGTCTACGACGACAATGTCGTTCACGTAATTTAATTTCCGCGTGGCGACGATTGTCCGACCCACGCAAATATGAGACCGAGCATCGTCTCGCATCTGTAAGGACTTTGTGGGCTCGTAAAACATTAATTCTTTTTTGTACGCTGTACTTTCCGTCGCTTTTTCATCAGCGAAATTTGTCCCGAGTTTACGAACACGTACCCGCATATACGTATCTACAAACTTAATGCACGCGGTTTGTTAAAAAAGTAAGATGGCATCAAATTTCGCGAAAAGAAAAATAACTTGGTGAAAAAATGTTGACTTTGAGTTTTTGCCATCCAATTGGATTGCTAAAAACCAAAAATGAAAAACAATAGTTAAAATGAAATGAGAAAGAAATGAAAAATTGTTGATCCGAAATGAACGTTCGGCAATTATATATGACGCGTGTAAAATTCTCGTAAAATCGCAGAACATGCCGAACGACAATGCAGCGATCTGCGGCTGCGGAATAGCTCTGGAAGCACCGAAATCACGAAATGGCCCGGCACCGTCAACGAACTCCCTTTCGACCAGGAATGTTACGATTCTAAAGCCAAAATCGTCGTCAAAGAGCCGTGGCCCCAAGCGGCAACAGGACAAACACGCGCGGCATCAGGGACCGAAAACGAGAGCACCCGATAGCGGCAGTACCAGTTCCGATGCTGAGCAAACGAATGGACATTCCCATCATACGAGTAACAATGGCAATCAGCAAGAGAAACGACTCAATGCGTCGAGAAGAACGAGAAGTGCTGAGAGATCGGATTCTCATTACACCTACATAGGTAAGCTCTCAAACAAATTCTAAAAGTCATTGTTTCATTATCATTTGAAACATAAACATTTTTCATCTATTCTCACACCGTTTCTCTATTTCTATTTTCTTAAATTCACTTTTTTCAAAATATACTAGAAAATGAATTGCACAAATTAACGAAAGGATTTTTTAGGAAGTTAATTCTAGTTTTTAAAGCAGCCTTTCAACGGCCCGTGCGATCACTCGTTGCTGATATATCCATAACCGAATACAATAGAATCACTCCTCATTCAAAATTGGATTTCTCAGCTAAAAATTCATGCAGAGATACCAATAAAAAAAATTTTTAATCCGAACAAACAAGCTAACTGATCTGTGCATTAATTTAGTTGAAAAAATTCCTATTCGTGGTCTCACGAAATACGTTTCACCAATGCTCTCAAAACTAAAAGCTTGACACTTAACGATATTGTTTTTATCTACACGCAACCATTTTTCACGCATATATGACGCTTTGAAAAACAGGAAAAAAATCGTAAAAAATGTTGGTGTATTTTTCAACAAAGCCATAATAAAATAACATAATATAATTATCATAAATAAATAATATAATAATAATATATAAACACCGTATATAATTAAAAAATGGCTCGACTGAATTGAATTTTTCAAGCAAAACGAAAAGAATTTTCTTGAGCAAAACCCAAGCAATTTTTTTGAGCAAAGCTAAAAAGATCCACCACATTTTCGGAGTACTTTTGAGGACTCGCTGGTCTCGATGGGGAAAAGCGAAGTGCTATCGCAAAAAAAACTTCTCTTGTCAATCCACAACGATTACGCGGTTTAACTCGTTGGCGACCCTTCAGACTCAGGCTCGAGCATAATGGGAGGCAGTATACGGGAGAACGCGATACCGGAAGCTCTCTATGCAACAATAAACGAGACATCGCCGAGCTCGTTGCCGATCGTAAACAACGAAACATTATCGATCAGCAATCACACGAATGCCTCGAATCGAGCATCCCAGCCTGTTTACGCGGTTCCATCAATGACGTCCCCACCGCCGACCTACGACGTCGCTGTAGCCAAAACTTGCCATGTAAGTCGAATACATTCTTTCGTTATTACATACCTACCTTTTTCAACCGTTTTATCCTGAACTTTCAATAGTGATAAACGATGAAAAGAACAAATAATTTCCACTTCACGAAACTGACATATTCGAAACAATCGGGCGGTTGATGGATATTCTTTTTTTTTTCGTATTATATAATATTAAGTCGAATAGACTTGATATTATATTTAGAGAACGCTGGACTTTATTTTGTTACTTTTTTGGGGTAAAACGAAGAAAATTAGGACACGTGCGGTTAAAACAAAAAAAAATAGACTTCGAGAAGCGAGGGATACCCTATGCATATTCTAATTTCGAATGGTTGAGGGAGCGACAAAAAATTTGGCAGCTCGCGCGACCTCAACCGCGTACGTCCGGACCACGAAATAATCCAGCAGCCCAGTAGTGTTTTATCGCGCCCAATCCTTTTTTTACCGTTTTTCGCGACGCTTTTCTCTTTTGCAAACGCCTATTTGCATTTAATTCCTTCGTGGTACTAAAGTTCCCTCAAATATACGTATACGCATAAAGTACGGAGGAGTAGAAGGACCCATCCGATAATACTTAACTCCTGTAAATTGACTTTTTCACGACTTCTCTACTCTCAGGGTTAGCAATTAGCGTTCAGTGCTGTTTGCACTTCCAGTGTATTTTTTAAATGAAGAAAAAGTCGTCGCTTAACTCTGTGAAAAAAATAGGAAAGGGGTTATGGAAGAGGTAGATATACAGAAAAGGGAATGAGGGAAAGAACAAAACTGTAGCGCAGAACTTGGGGGGGGGGTGAAAATTCAAGAGAAAGAAGAAAAGTGCTAGCACAACGAATAATACTATTTTCTCACTACCTTTGTGACCATTTTTCTGTCAACCCAACTGTTGACCTCTCTCTTCTGTCCCTCCGCCTCTCTCTAAACTTCCCTTCCTTCAATAGAAGTGCAAGCATTGTCCAGTACATCGGCGCAAGTCACAGTAAAATCTTCCAACCTTGAAAACTTGGAAAACTTACGGGGATCCTTATTTCATTATTTCTTATTAGGTTATGTCTTCGCACCAAGTGTGATATCAATTCTTAAGTGAAGAGAATCAGAAGAACAGGAGGTCCGTCTATTCTGGCACGGGTTTTCTACAGTTTCTCCGTGCCCTCGGCACTCTATATACCAAATAAAGATTCTTTTCTAGAACATTTACTTTTTATTCGAACCTGTAAAGTCCGAAGAATGGGACGGGATATATGAGGTGTGAAGCTGATACGAACTTATCGCCGTGAAAACTGTAATCGAACAAAAAGCAAGGGATAATGAGTTTGGAAGTTCGCACTGAAAATATGGAGTTTGCGATAGCCAGGTGTGGGTCCCTGGGTGAACGCAACGGGAGTTAGTCTAGGTTAGCAAAGTGCGCCTGGGCAGTGAAAGTCTTCCATTGGGAAAGGCAACACACGAAACGCGCATCGGAACTTGGGATATTGAAAGAAAAAAAGGAAACGGTGTGGTAATCGTAGCAAAGAGGATATGTCTGTTCTTCCGCGTACCAAGGACGTTTTACGCTACGTACATCGTCAGAGAAGTGGGCAAACACATCCTGTCTCCTTCTCCCTATCCCTCTCGCTGCGTCTCTCTCTCTCTCTCTGTTGTATCATCGATCCGATAAAAAGGTTTGTTCAACGCTATTTGAACTGGCTTTTGTCCGGGATCCGTTTTCACATGTAATTCTCCTCTTGTTCGCGCACGAGCGGGGTGGATGAGTTAACTCGGCTGTCCTGCTCCCTCGCGACCAGAACCCTTCTCTTTTTCGCTCCCTCGATCGAGTGCGGCGTCTACTCCAAAAGCGATTCTTCTTGTACAACTGGCGGCTATATCAGTGACAGTTTTTTTGTTTACACCAGTTTTTAAACCCTCCTTGGAGGCTCAATAACCCTCCAAGAGTTTCGGGCGAAAAAAGTTACAATTTATCACTGTTACTTCGAAGATGCGCGGGAGCTTCTTGCAATAATACCGGTACGGTAAAAATTGATTATTATTATATAAATGAGTTATTATTTATATTAACCAAACAAACCCAAACAGTTATAATATATATAACTGTTTTTTTTGCAATTCTTTGAAATTTTGAAAATCACTTATTTCGAAGCTTCGGTGTTATTAATTCGAAAGGATTAATACGATCGGATCGGATTCGTGTCGATAAGCTAAAAAATAAACGCGTTATCCACATTTTGAAAAACTTTCGACAAAGCTTCAATCTTGGACGAATCTTTTCGACTTTCGAAAAAAAAAAACACTTTCGATGTGAAATTTGAGACTTGGCCCACACATTGTGCAATTTTCGAGTGATCATATTTCATACTATTGGGACATATATTCGATTACTATTCCCCGAATCGTATCTCCCATACGTCCGTAAAAATATGCTTTATATTCGCATTAAACGTGGATCAGGATTGACGGAATGAAATTCGATTGAAACTTCGTAAAATGATCTCCTCTTCCTAATTCAATTCCCTCTCTATCTGCCTCTTTATTTCTCGTCTCTCCTATTTTTCTACATCCATGGGTGTGAATCTTGAAGAACGGTATTTCATTTAAAGTGTATTGTAAAAAAATGTCATCTGTATTGAAAAGGTTTATCCAATGAGTCATAACGATATTGAAAGTAATACTGAAAACTTTCAAGTTGCTGCTCTTCACTCCGAAGCGTAATAGGTGAGAGAAGAAATAGAATGTTCATATTCGTCTAGGACAGAAAGAGAGAGAGAGAGAGAGGGTATGAGCCGAAGAACCGTAGGGAAAGGGAACTTTTGAATTTGACCAATTAAACGTTAAAAATCCGGGTTAGGTTAAAGGGCAGAGAAGGTACAAAACGAGCGAGGCACTGTAGTTCTTGCTCTTATTTCTTATATATATATATATATATATATATATATATATATAAAAATTCGGAATATACAGGGTGTCCCAACTAAGAATGTCATCAATGAAATGGGGGATAGGGGGTGAAATTCTAAGACGATTGATATAAGCATGTATAGGTCCCAGATCTACCCCTGAATTGTTATTAATTTTTGACGGCAGCTAATCAGACGCGCTCGGAGGCGGGCCTACGTCGGTGGGTGACACGCACGTGTGTTAGTGCCCGGAGGGGCGGTATCCCCACCATGCGGACACTGCCGCTCGTCGGTGTGCGCTTGCATGTGGTAGTGTGCGACAAAAAAGGCACTATCGGTGCGCGCGCGGCCGACCCAATGTCACAGCTGTTATTTGTTATGGTATTTAGTGCGTTTGGCTTTTTTTTTATTTCAGGGAGCGATTCCGGCCATTCCGACGGCACGCGCTGTTACCTCTGTCTGTAACCTGTCCTTTCCCTCGTGTCTCTACTAAATGTATTGCAACTAT
>JAPYZJ010001232.1:0-33950 GCA_030522765.1 Ophioninae sp. B BG-2022a | reverse complement strand
CATTATTTAAGTCAGGCAAAAACCTTTTCCAAACACACCAAATAAACCTCCATCGCATAGAAGAAGCCTACTCTACGACCTTTTGAAATATCGTGATTTTTGAGATTTCGGAAAAGTGGCCGAGGAAGTCCAAAAAAATTTTTTTCCGTTTTAAAAGTATTAAAAGGTTACATTTCATCGCAAATTTTCCACTGATTACGAAAATCAGTCCGAGTTTTTGCCGGAAGTACAAAATTAGACAGGTAAAATGCAAAAAAACAGTTTCTAGAATATTTTTTCGACATTTTTCCCTAGAAATGGAGAGTTCAAGGCGAATAAAATTATGAATTTGTCTTAAAAAAATAATAATAATTCAGGACACAAGTAAAATATAAATCAAAGCCGTGCTAGAAATATCAAAAATCGAATTATCGTTATAGAAAATCATTCGAGAATAATAACATGGCTAATCATTCCGAAAGATAAATTGAGGTGATCTCATTTTTCTACAATGGGAATAACAAAAAAAAAAAGTGATGCGTAAGAACGGAGATAAGGAATTCGGTTATCTTACTTATCGGAATTTCACGGTTAAAATCACTTATTATAATTTTATTAAAATTTTATTAAAATTTTATTAATTTCTATCAAAACTCATTGAATTATTAAAATTCTATTAAATTCTATAAAAAATTATTAAATTATTAAATTTCTATAAAAAATTAAATTCTATTAAATTTCTGTAAAAAATTAAATTCTATTAAATTTCTATAAAAAATTAAATTCTATTAAAATCTCATTAAATCGACGTGGATCACCTATATATTTCAATATCAATTGGGTTATCAACGCTGGAGGTACTATCGCTACGAAATTGGATCACCTCCAACCCACGCGAATCTATATACCTACCCCCCTTTTTTTAATACACCTCGTTCAGTCAGTTTATATCGTCTGTTTTTCGAACAATCGACATCGATAAATACTCGCCCACAGGTATATACAGGGTGACCGAGAAGTCGACCTATTTCTTCCAAGAGGTTATAGTAGAGGTAATTTGCAACAAAAAATGTCCCATCAACTGGGGGTCGAAAATCGATGGTTATCGAGATATTGATGTTTTTATGTTTTCTGAAGAATTTCCTTTCTGCCTAAAATAAAAAATTGTAAAAAAATACGCTATTATAAACAACGATTTGATACTTTCCTGAGAAACCAAGAGTTAGCCATTATTAAAAAAAAAAAAATTTTGCATCCAAATTTTACATAATCGGAAAATTAAAAAGCCAATTTTCACAGGTATATACAGGGTGACCGGAAAGTCAACCTATTTCTTCAAAGGGGTTATAGTAGAGGTAATTTGCAACAAAAAATGTCCCATCAACTGGGGGTCGAAAATCGATGGTTATTGAGATATTGATGTTTTTATGTTTTCTGAAGAATTTCCTTTCTGTCTAAAATAAAAAATTGTAAAAAAAATACGCTATTATAAACAACGATTTAATACTTTTCTGAGAGATCGAGAGTTAGCGATTATTTAAAAAAAAATTTTGCATCCAAATTTCAAATAATCTGAAAATTAAAAATCCAATTTTCGACCCCCAGTTGATGGGACATTTTTTGTTGCAAATGACCTCTAATTTAACCCCTTTGAAGAAATAGGTCGACTTTTCGGTCACCCTGTATATATATATATATGGAAACCCAAACACATGCATAAATCCACGTGAGTGTTTACGCGATGTGTGCCCGCGTGAAATAATCAGGCCGAGAACACACACCGGCGATTCTCTCTCATCGAGAAACAGTTATCGAGCCTCTTCGTTGTTGCTCCACACGATCGATTTCTCTCGCCACGACCTACATTGATATTTGTGTCTATGAACCCCGCAAAGACTATCCGGTCACGAGATATCATACTTTTGAACAACGAAATTCTGGAAAGTTTCCGCGACTTATCGTCCGCTTTCAATTATTTGCGTCGTCCCAATGCGAAGGTCGTTTTCGAAACGGAAAGTTGGTAATTATGCCAAAGAGAAGCTCCGAATCAATTTTGGCGAAAGATTTTTTTTTTGCGATAAGTTAATTCGGTTTTTCGATGCTAGTAATATTTAGCTGGTGAAAGCTGACATTTTTTTATTTTGAAATCAAAACGAACCCAAACAACCTTAATTGGTTCCATGAGTTATGGGGTTTGGGTTTGTTTGGGTTTATTCTGGAACGCTACCCAAACAAACCCCAACAAACCCAAACAACCTTAATTATTTTCATAAGTTACGAGGTCGTTTGGGTTTGTTTGGGTACCTTTCCAGAATATACCCAAACAAACCCGAACAAACCCAAACAACCTTTATTATTTCCATAAGGTATGAGGTGGTTTGGGTTTGTTTGGGTATATTCTGGAACCCTACCGAAACAAATCCGAACAAACCCAAACAACCTTAATTATTTTCATAAGTTACGAGGTTGTTTGGGTTTGTTTGGGTACCTTTCCAGAATATGCCCAAACAAACCCGAACAAACCCAAACAACCTTAATTATTTCCATAAGTTACGAGGCTGTTTGGGTTTGTTTGGGTTTGTTTGGCTATATTCTGGAACGCCACCCAAACAAACCCAAACAACCTTAATTATTTCCATAAGTTACGAGATTGTTTGGGTTTGTTTTGGTACCTTTCCAGAATACACCCAAACAAACCCAAACAAACCCAAACAGCCTCATAACTCATGGAAATAATTAAGGTTGTTTGGGTTTAATGTTTAAAAATGTCAAACCCCAGCCGGCTAAATATCACTATTAGTAACTAATTAAAGTAATTTATGGCAAAAAAAAAAAAAATCTCTCGCCAAAATTTCATTGGAGACAGATTCTCGAATTTTGCGTAATAACCGAAATTTGTTATCCAACAGTCACGAGCATCCACACGAAACAAAACGAAATTACGGAGCCTCGTACGTTTCTTTTATAATTTTTTTTCATTTTTTTTCATTTTTTTTTTTTTTTTTTTTTTTTATGTACTTCGATATCTTTTGTTATTTTATTTGCGTTGCGGGACGAATGACGCGTTTTACGTACCTTCGGAACAGCTTACAAGGAACTTGCCGTCGCTCGAGAAATTCATGTCGAGGACAGGCTTGAAATGACCCTTGAGAGCTCCAACCATCCATGGATGCGCGAACTCTTGTTGTGCCTCGCGACGTTTTTTATGCTTGCGTTCGCGTTGGATTAGGCGGTATTCCGGTTTATCGCTCGTTACATCTTTACTCCCGTTGTCACTGTTTTTGTTTGTTGTATCGGGATTTTCAGAAGACGAATCATTTCCCATCGAATTTCGTACACTTTCCTCGTTTTCACCATCGTTCCTCGCTGAATTGAAAAAAAAAAGCCAAAAAAAAAAAAAAAAAAAAAAAAAAAAAAAAAAAGAGATATACAATAATCGTTCAGTCAAAATGAATAAAAGCGAGTACTGGTTGAAACATTGTAGATATAGATCGAAGAGTTTCCATTTTTTTCATAGCTACACGAATTAAATACGAAAACAAATGAAAAAGACGAAAAAATAATCAATATTCTTTATTAAGAAAAAAAAAGTAACTATTTTTTTTTATATGTACACGAATTAATATGAACACAAATGAAAAAGAGGAAAAAATAATCAATATTGTTTATTGAGAAAAAAAAGGTAAGAATCATCCATTTTTTTCGTACATGTGTCCTTCATTTTTTTTTTTTTCATAATTTGTTGTAAATTATTAGGCATTGAATCGACAAGTTTTTTTTATAATTTTAGTAAAAATTAGTATTTAAAGTTAGTAAATTTAGTAAATATATTTATAATTATAAAATAAATTTAGTAAATTTATTTATAATTATAAAATAAATTTAGTAAATTTATTTACAATTATAAAATAAATTTAGTAAATTTATTTATAATAATCATAAAATAAATTTACTATTAAAAAAAACAGTATTTTTTAAATTTCTGATCAACCGAGAAACTAAAATCTGGCGGATCGTAAATCTCATAAAATTAAAAAACTTTACACAAAATTTTTTATAACTTCAATTGTTTATAACTTTACTTATAACTGGTTTTCATAACTGATATTCTTGTTTTTTTACAAATCTTTGTTTCGATTTTCATAAAAAAAAACGATAACATACTTTTGGCGATTAATTCCTCTTTTCGAGCACGATTGCGTTCTCGTCGAGCGTAACGTTTCCTTGATTTTTCAGAAACGTGACACGACAAAGTGTTCCGAGTGAGCGCACAATGGAACATTATAATCACCAAACTGATCAAGATACGATTAAAAAAAAAAACGCTTCCTTTTCCAAAATACCAAACCCAAACAAACCCAAACAAAACCAAACAGGGTTTTTCTAAAACTACATTTTCTTTCCTACACCGATGTTTTCCTCCAACTGACACGTGGTGACGAGACACTCAAGACTGATCGAGAAATCTGTCCCGGAAAACCGGCGGCGAAAATTCAGGTATTGGGGGAGGGGGGGGGGGGGGGGGGGGGGGGGGGGGGGGGGAATATTACGGTCACCCTTTTTCTTAAGGTAACGATTTTACTGTTTAAATTTGCCCTTGCAATGCCCATCGAGAAATTAAAAGCTTTTAGATTAACACTGAAAACCCCAGACATGACGCATTCCAATAATACGACGTTGTGTCATCATGAAAAATATCATATAAAATAAAAAAAATAAAAAAATAAAGAAAATAAAAAAATAAAAAAAAATCATAAAAAATTAATAAAATTATTAAAATTATTAAAATTAATAAAATTGATAAAATTAATAAAATTGATAAAATTGATAAAATTGATAAAATTGATAAAATTGATAAAATTAATAAAATTAATAAAATTAATAAAATTAATAAAATTAATAAAATTAATAAAATTAATAAAATTAATGAAATATAGAAAATAAAATGAATATAAAAAGATCCAAAAAGACGATAAACCCAAACAAACCCAAACATACTTAAAAAGTGAACGAAAAATATCATCTTTGCGCCAAATACAAAAAGATCGGTGTATATCGCATTTTTTTTTTCACTATCGTATAATTAAGCATGTATAAAAGCATTGAGCATAAAAGCACACCAAATGTACTGCAAATATATACAGGAGATAGCAGCTTCAATAATTTAGGCAACTATGGTACGAAATAATAATATATTATAATTCTTCCGATGTCCGATGCTGATACATCTCATCTCTGCATAGAAATGAAGAAATCAAGGTCGTGAGATGACCTTCGATGGAAGGCCTGCGGTTGAATAACCTCGAGCAGAGTCATGAGTCGAAAATGCAAAGCAGTGATTTTATAACTGAAATTTAGCTTCCTTGTAAAATCTTTTGGCTTAGCTAAAAATAGCAGGCAATTTCAAGATCATTCGTTGCGGTAATAAAAGAATTTCATTAATATTTAATTAATCCAGTATTATATTGATTTATTGAATTAATTTAATAAAAGAATTCCTTAATTAACGTTTTTAATAAATTTATTAAATATTATATTATTTATTCAATATTATATTATTTATTAAATATTATATTATTTATTAAATATTATATTATTTATTAAATATTATATTAATTATTAAATATTATATTAATTATTAAATATTATATTATTTATTAAATATTACATTAATTATTAAATATTACGCACAAAAATATTCTTCTAAAATTTGATGAATATTTCTGAATTATAAAAAAATTCACAGCATACATTTTCATAAAAAAATTGAAAAATATATTTTTTTTTAATTCGCTAATTATTTAACATACGTAAAAATTAATTTAGTAAGTTGCCTGTAAATTTGTATGATGCAAACAAGGTTTTTTCGTTTCCGAGATTATACGGAACGATCATTCCGTTTAAAATGACTCATCGGACAGTTAGTCATGTTAGTACAGCCTGCCTGAAGGTTCATCGGACTCGATTCACTCTGACTCACCCACCTCTGAGATTTCTCAACGAAAATAAGGGTGATTCTGTACTTTAGCAGATTTTTCGAAAAATGGTTCCCCGATTTTTTTGTTTATGATAAAAAGCTTTATTTTTTTATAAATAATGAGATTATTGATGCGGAAGAAAATTCAAATCAATTTTGAGTTCGGTCTGTTGGGTCAGTTATGGTACCCAAACAAACAAAAACAAATAATGTGTGTTTACATTTTGCGATGCCACGAAACTAAGTGGTCTCCTTTAAAGCAAAAGGTATTAAAACATTTTCAAAATTTTCAAAATTGTGAAGCATGGTCGTAAAAAATTCAAAATTGATAGGAGCTTTCGACGTGTATCAATAATATCGTTGTCTATAATAAAACAAAATTAAATAAATTTATCGGCAAAAAACAAGCAAATAAAAAATTTAAATTAAATTAAAAATTAAAAAACTTTAAGTTTAAAAAATGTATATTTTTAAATTAAATGAAATTTTTTAATTATTCTGATTTTCGAGAAAACCCGACGAAACTTTAATAGGAACAAACAAAAAAACATTTCCAGTGATTGTGGGTGATTACTAAAAATGCTGTGAGTGATAAATGTCGTTAAGAAAACTGTACGTGAGTTTCCTCGCAACTTTGGTCAGATATTTAATCATTGTTTTACGTACGTGACGATAGTCACATCGAACTTCCTCATTTGATATTTTATCACAATAAAAAATCATCGAATTTACGATAACAATTGTATTTTTTTTTAATATTATTAATATTTTGTTTCATCATTAATTTCCGATTTTATAATGATCATCATATATTTCGGTTTTTCATGGTTCAATTTTGTCGGTATTTTACTTGCTTAGTCATGCAACAAAAAAATAATGATTTTTTTTTAATATTATCCCGAAGCTAACCCGAATGTATAGTCGATTTTTTAAAGAAGTGAGAAGTACTGAGTTTATGGCCCTGTAGAGAAGACACACGAGGAATATTGATACGATCAAGTATCCGTTGTCTTCAAGGTCGACTCGAAATAATGTCCTCGCGTTTCTCCTTCCGATCCAAGCTGATTCGAGAGACATTATTTTCTCAAAAAGGTAGTAGTACATCCGCGATTATTTTTTCAAGTAATTATAAATGCCAAATTTATGCGTATATTTAAGGGCATGACGAACATTACCAGGTGACAAACACGAGTGCGAGAGAGATAGTCGAAACGTTAAAAATCGCGATTTCTCAATAATGAAACATTTTTATCCAAAATGGCGACCGGAGGCCATCGGTGCCATCATCCTGAATGCACACAACAAATTTCGTACCGATCGGTTCAGCCGTTTGAGAGAAAACTGGTTTCAAAGTTTCGAAGTGGAGAAACCGAGAACACGCCTTCGTCCACTTCGAAATTTTGAAATCATTTTTCTCTCAAACGGCTGAACCGATCGGTACGAAATTTGTTGTGTACATTCAGGACGATGGCACCGAACGTTTCATTATTCATAAATCGCGATTGAAAACGTTTCGACTATCTCTCTCGCATTCGTGTATCACGTCGTAATGTTCGTCATGCTCTGAAGGAAAAAATCGAAGAAAATATTTTCACAATAAAGTACGCGACACATATTCTATATATATAACCAGGGTTAATATTTATTAAGAGATTTTCCAAAGATTTGATAAACAAAAAAAATGATTGTGAAATTGACGATCACCAACTATAAATAACAAAATAAACAGAAAGTGAAGAGAAATATATAAATGGGTTTGTTTGGGTTTGTTTAGGTTATGATTGGGGTTGTTCGGGTTCCGTCCTTGAAGTTAATCCACTCCTTGCAGTTCAAAGAATTGACATAAAAAAATGGACTAGAAAAAAAAAACATTCTAATTGCGCCCCTTGACCCTTGGCGAATGAAATACTATCGTTCGTGTCGAAAGATAATGATTACACAAGCATTTATATGCATTATACAGTCTTCGCGATCCGGATGTGCCGTGCCAAAGAATTTGGGCAATGTAATTGACGTAGTAATTGTCAGTAGTAGCAAGCTTGGTTGTCCCACTTTTATTCGTTATATAAGAATTTTTTTAACATTTTCATAATACATCTTATATATTATAAATAATATGAAATATGTTCAGATAAAAATATAGCTTTGATAAAGAAAAAAATAATTTTAATATTATATTATATGTTGAATTATAAAATTCAATTTTCATGTGAAATTGAATTTGAAAATAAATTTAATTAATTAATTTCATGTAATGGTGAAAAATAAATGAATAAAATTTAGTAAATAAAAATGTCATTCCAAATTAAGAAAGTCGTAACAAATTTATAGGATACATTCAGTGACTGTATAGTTTATGTAAAGTATAAGGGTGAACAAGTATTCACTGATTAAAGCAGTACTTTTTTTTCATTTTTTAAATTTATCGAGCCATTTCCTTAATATATTTTTTTTTTCACACAAGCTTCTACTATTTCCAGAAATGCATTTTTGCACATTTTCCGCTATTCGTTAATGCTAGTCCAGCTAAGGATAAACGTTTTTTTGTTCGTGACATTGAACGCGGAAAGGAGGAATATAATCGGGACAATTTTTTCTTCTTCGCTAAGGTTGCCATCCGTCCGGATTTCCCCAGATTGGTCCTAGTTTGTGTGTGGATCCGGGGACATCCGGGGAGGATCCGAAAAAGCGTCCGAAGAAGGAAAAAAGCGTTTTATTTTTATTTTCAAGCTTGTCCGGGGTAAAAATATTTTTTTACCTAAATGTCCGGGGTTTTGAGAGTTTTTGTCCGGTGCCCAGAGTTTATGGAACGGCAGCCCTATTCTTCGCACATTCAATGCACACGTCGGTACAAATTGGCGATCGCTAAGATACAAAGTTAGAATTGTATCCGACCGGATAATCGAAAGTATCTCTCGTCGGTCGAGTCGTTTCAATTTGGACGAGGTATACTTTTAATCGTTATTTGAATATTTTATACGCTTTAATATACAAATTTCAGTCTTATTCCCATGCGTGTTACGAGAAAAAAACCAACAAAGATAATCAGTGATAAGTGAGTATCGTTCAAGTTTATTCTATTTAACGAAAACGCGTACGTAAGAGCTTCGCACTTGGAGAGTGATAGATCTTAGATAACAATATTTAAGTTTGTTTGACTTGGCCGTAATTTGCCGTAGTTCAAATACGGCTACCCGGATCTTTAGATTAATTCAGTGGATCGCAAACGAGCCTGGAAATCGGCACGCGCAGAGGCGCATGAAGAGGCTTGTTTGCGAATACTATAATTTAGGGAAAAGTACGTTTCGCAGAATCGCAGTGATTATTGATAGCGGAAGGAACTTAATAACTCAAAAATAAAGCTCGACGGTTGATTTTTTGCGGCGCGTGTCAATTTTTGTAAATGCAATTTTCAAAATCGTGTTTATAGTCCGATGGACCAAATCTTGTCAAATATTCTTTGCAAAAGGCAAATCAATGCGCGAAAAACTTTTTGCAGATTTATAGGTTATGAATGTTTAATAGATCGAAATAGATTGTTGAATAGACTGTTTGGGTTTGTTTGGGTTTGTTTGGGTTAAAGTGATGAAACAAAAAACAATTCTTACCCTTGTTGTCGGCAGTTTGTCTGGAGAAAAGACCAGCGGCATAACTGAAGAGCAAGACGAGAGCTCCGAGTAAAGACGTTACCGCCACGAGGACGGGAATCCGAATACCCGATACGTCCATAGTTCCAGTTTCATCCATGTGCGTTCGTATATGTTTTTATATATATTTACGTATAAAAAAATGTTCAACCGAACACACGAACATTCATTACGTCAATATTCTCAAAATCTGATAAAAAATTTTCCGTACTCGGAATTTGTCTTTTTTTTCACTTTTTGCCAAGTTTACCGAACTTTTCAGCAAAACACTGGTTTTTACGGAAACACTTTTTTTTTACGCACGAAATGTTCGTAGATTTGATTCCAGGTCGGTAAGAAAAAGAGAATGAAAAAAGTATGGAAATTCAGTCACGAGATGCGTCTCGTTCTCGATCCTACTTTTCAGTCGACTACACTGGCAAAGCCGTTGGCGCGCTGCTCCCGCGACGAAACGATTCGTATTCTTGCTCACCACGCTTCCCTCTCCACTGTTTAACTACACTAGCACGAATTAGGCGCGATTTTGATAATCGTTTCAATCGTGAATAACAGTTGTAAAAGTTGATGTTTTTTCTTCTAACCGAATGTATAATGTTTCGGGAAATGTGCGGTTAGTTTATTTCGGTGAATTTTTCGCGACGAATAATCGCGAACGTGTTATATATAAGATACAGATATTTAGGTTGCCGCGCGAACGCAGCGCCACGGCGGTGAATTACTACGTTCCCGTTTGACTCTCTTGCGGCAACTGTCCGAACTACGAGGTTCCTCGATGTTCTTATTTATCTCGGAGCGGTTAATTTTAGAACTTTCATTCAGTTCGTACGAGTTACGATCGAAACTTACGAGAAACGATTTTATTTGCATTCTTCAAATTCTTTATTTTATCCCGGTTGTTTATTTATTATTTATCGTGATATATTAATCGCGTTCCGATTGCCGTACTGATCGGGTCTCATCGACACGATCCTTGGATACGTTTCGCTCGTACACGTGATTTTTTGCATTCGCGAAAAGTCTCGATTAAAAATTGCAACTTCTCGATGCACCACTATTTTCACTTCCGTATTTTATCACTGTTTCATTATGTAATGCCACGAGCTTTAGGTTATACTTTCAGGGTTATTGTCGCGTCGGAAGTTGCGTCGCTGAATGCACGCGAAATTTCACTCGGTTGATGCGATCTCCTTTGTGTTCGAATATTTCGATGTAATTCGAGGAGGAAGCATGGGTTTCGCATCGATCGGAAAGAGTGCGCGCGCGCGTCAGGCACCGGCACGAAAGCCAGAAATTTCGAGCGATTTTGTATAAGCCGATAACGTTTGGAATCGTAATAAAATATTTTTGGGTTTTCTATCGAGAGGTTAGGAAAGTTACGAGAATAATTTTTTGTAATCGGATGATTTATCTTGTTCGCGATACCGCGTGGTTTTGTTCCGTGAAAGAGCAGCGTGCCGGTATATACTCGATTCTCTGCACGGTGATCCTTCTCTCTCTCTCTCTCCTCGATCACTTTCCATCCCACTCCAGCTCCACGGTTATCCCCCACTCTCGTAGTCACCTCTATTTTCACAAAAGCGACGCGCGCATCCCCTCACATCGAGTTTCTCCCCCACGACGGCAAATCGACGAACTGCTCTTTTTCAGAGAAGCTCCTCGACCTCCCGAGAGTCTGGATCCACAGAAGCCAATGATAAACAGCCACATATCTGTATCGGCAAAAATTGTTTAACACGAAAGGCACATGTCTTGTTCATTATATTCGAGGATCGTGTGTGAGTCATCGAGTCAATCCCATCGTGTTTTCCGCACGTATTTTCATGACGAATTCAATTAACGATTCCATCTGTATATCTTAACATCTCTGAATCGTGAAAACTTTCGTGAATCACAATTGTGCGTATCTGGGTTTTTAAAACTGGCAATTTCTCAATTCAAAGAATTCTTATTACTATTCTCGATAAGTTTATCTAGAAATGTTTTTTTTTACTTATATTCAACTATTATTTTGATAATACAATTAATTTACACTTAAAGTGGTATTCTAGTGTGGAAATTGGACAAGGATGAAAAATATTGTATTTCCTTACGGTATAGACTGCTATTAATGTTTTCACCAGAGAATTTCGGAATTTCCAATGTTACCAAATATGTTGTGGAAGCGTAGACATAACGTCTAAGGTTATGACTCTTTGGCATTTTTATAATAATGGCGGGATTCGTTCAACTCCGTAATTCAAGATAGCGGAATTCGGTCGACCTCGCGGCACGTCTACGGACCAATGGCAGCTCCCCTGTCCTATGTACCCCAGCTCTGATTGGACAATTCTCTTCGCATCATCCTCATTCTTCAAAGCGAATTTGATTAACCTCGAACTATACTGATACTCCCTAGTGCCCTAGGGGAATCGTATATTTGGCTATCTAGGGATAAACGGGTGACCAATTTCCCTAGGGAAATCCACATATCTGGAACTAACGGCGCCTCTAGTAGACAAATAACAAACTATACTCCCCACCACGAAAAAACAGCGAAGTTTCCAGAATCTGTGTGTACCATGACGGTACAGGCGTACATCGATCAATTGCAGTGTGAATTTTAAAGCGTACGGACGTTTCACGTCGTTCAAAAGATTTTTGTGCCTAAAACTAAGCTTTTAAACATGCCACGACGAGGACGAGCATCAGGTCCGCCACCTAGAACGTAAGTAAAGTTTATTTTTAAATTACTCCAAAATACGATTCCTTTATCGAATTCAATCGCGATTTTATGATAACCTCGCGGAATCCTCAGGCTCTGAGGCTTCCATTACGTCACAGTCACACGGTCCAGAGTTTCAGTTATTTCGGCGTAGATCGAACTCGTTATGTTAAATATGTATATATGATATGTCTTTATATATATATATATATAATATATTACATATATATGTATATAATGACATTGCGGATATAAATATATTAGATGTTAGCTTTTGTCCCCACCGTCATCCGCGTGGTTCTCGAAAAGATTGTTGAAGTCATTCTAATTAATAGCCAATACGCTGATTGCACTCTCGATGCAATCTTTCAACCCTTTCAATACGACAAAAAAATCAATCGGAATGCGCCCTATTTCCGGGATCAGTAATTTCTCTTCCGAGCGATTATTATACAAGATTTATGTCTAAAAGGTTGTACGCTTGGAGACGCAGACTTTTCCGTAACCGCTATCAACAATGATTTGACAAGCTTTATAGGGTTTTCTAAGATTTCTAGGATTCTCCACCCTAGATATTTTTCAGTAACCGTGCGTATATTATCCCACCCACAATGTCAAAAAGTTTCCAGACTGGTACGGCACATGTCCGGTCTGCCGTGGAAGGGTTAAAGATTGATTTCTCCCAAAAACCGCTGAATCATGTCGCTCGTATTCTTTATACAACGAAACAGAGTATTTTCTATTCCTGTTCAAAAGGGTCGTCCGTATCAACCGGATTGGCCGGTATTGCTACGTCATACATATCGTTTGCATCATTTAAGGGTGAGACCAGCGGCAAGAGCTGCTCCTCGAGCGGCGCCGCCCGCGACTCAAGCGGCACCTCCGGCGGCCGTGCCGATGGTTCCGCAAACTCAAGGACCGTCGCTCATGGGACAAATGGCCGCTACGGCTGGAGGCGTAGCGATCGGATCGGCGGTAGGCCATACCATCGGACACGCGATGACCGGCCTTTTCAGCGGCGGTTCCAACGAAGCCGCACAAGCGGCAGCTCCGGCTATGCCGGCTATGACCCAACAGGCTTATCCTGGAGCTACCGGACAACCGACGGGGGCTTGCGCATGGGAAATTA
This sequence comes from Ophioninae sp. B BG-2022a, assembly GCA_030522765.1. Taxonomy (NCBI): domain Eukaryota; kingdom Metazoa; phylum Arthropoda; class Insecta; order Hymenoptera; family Ichneumonidae; species Ophioninae sp. B BG-2022a. The sequence continues at coordinate 20,517 of JAPYZJ010001232.1, read as the reverse complement.
AGCAATTCTTAGATTGCGCTCAGAACCAAAATGATCTTACGCTCTGCGAGGGATTCAAAGAAGCTATGCGTCAATGCAATCTTAGTAACAGTAAGTTTACACTTGGCGAATTTGAGATAAATTTTTTTCGATGAAATACACACTTACCGTTATGTATTTACTACTTTCAGATCTCTGAGTCGACGGATAGACTATACGAATTAGCATCGCTGTATTCGATGAAGAAATGTTAGATTTTGATCGATATTTCAATTATTCTGAATAGAAAATTTTTGTGGTGTCAACAGAAGTCTAGGTCTATCGTGTACAACTGGAAAATAATACGATTAATAAAATTTAGTTAAACCCTGGACAACACGCGTTTTGTATTTAATCTACCTCTTTTTGGAAAATATTAAATGTTATAAGCTTCGACAATAGGGAATAATGTTAACCGGTATCTCGATACAGATTTATCGTATCATTATAGAAAATCGTTGAGAAATTTTGAGAGGTTATGCGTTAGAGGCAGAAACGTGTTCGGATAAATTTCGAAAATATCTGAGACATCTAAAATGCCATGGTACAATTGCCGGGTTCAAAGCATAGAAAAAAAGATGACATTAATTTTTCTTCTCATCATATTGGATGAAAACAAATAAGGTCGTTACAAGATAAAAACATAGATTTCCGATCGCTGTAAAGATATTCATGAGGAGATTTAGCATCGAGCGAAATTTCATAAAACAAGGAAAACCGATAAATATCCGATATTTTTTTGCGGTACATACAAGAATCGAGATTTCGCAAAAAGAAAAAAAAAACACACTCATCGTTGTGTACAATCAATAATTACAAAATTCACGAGTGTTTGAAAACACCGTCCGAATAGCCGCCGTATAGATGTCGATTATTTCAGAATAGTGTTTATTAACTTAACGCGTGCTTACGATATAGGATTTAAAACAATGGAGTTCACGCGTATGATGACGTTTCGGGGCGTGCGGTGGAACTAAAAAATACATTTATGGTAGACTATCTTTTGTCGGTATTGAAGACTCGCATCATCATGAAGCCAGCGATGGTGGCTGCAACAATACCAAGACCAGCTTTCCACCAAACTACGGAATCCCCTTGTATCAAACCGAATTGCTTCATATGTCTGCAAAGAGAGAAAGAATTACGATCAATTGTTTTGGAGCCAAGAGAAATAAATGATTTGTTGTTCTGAATCAACGTTCGATGAAAAACATGCGTTAATAAACTCTGGTCCAATGATCAACCCTTAAAATATTAATTCTTGACGAAACGGGATATTATCGTGCATTTGTGCATTATTTGGTAACGTATTTTTCATACACGGTTCAACATTGTTGAAAGACTAGAAAAGCACGAAAAAACGAATATGCAGTATGAAGGGAAATTAGGTATGCGAATTACATGCTCAAGCAGTGTAAACCGTTAAATATATTTTCATAATTTTTGAGGTTATTTTTTCCATGAATTTCGATCGATGACGAACACCGTCCACTTCGAAATTTCAAAACCACTATTCTCTAAAACGACTGAACCAAACGGTACGAAATTTGTTGTGTGCATTCAGGACGATGGCACCGAGGATCCCCCGGTCGCCATTTTTTATGAAAACGTTTAATTCTTGAGAAATCGCGATTTGATAGTTTCGACTATCTTTCTCGCATTCGCGCGTCACGTGGTAATGTTCGTCATGCTCTTAAAGTCTTGCGAAAGCGAGACCGAATATCGATCGTATTTATTCTGTGATTACGAAACTGAAGAAAGAGGAGTACAGCCTGTGTTCTATTAATGATATGTCTCGTTTCAGGAAAAAGTCGTAAAGTTGATTCTCGATTGACATTTTTAATGCCTCGATACATGATGAAAGTTAAAAATGTATATGAACCCATAGGATATTTTTTTCGAACTTTCCCGCAGCGAAATATTGAATTCGGATGATTCGATCGAAGTGTATATGCGGGTGGCTACTAAATGTTAAACAGTGAAATATTGAACCAACCTGTGTCTGTAAAATAATACCCACGCTGCTTGAAAGCGGCTAAACACGAAATTACTTTCGATTAGTGTCTATTATTTCAAAGATAGTACTCGCCTTTGTTTCGATTTCAGGCATTCATCATTACGAACAATATTGCGATATATCCGTAATTGAATAAAATAAGTTAGAGGGTGACCGATTCAATGTGACAGTGAAGCATATTTTTGCAAGATTATTAATAATATGTCAAAATAAACTGGAGTGTGAACGGGGTTGTCGTGGAACGCTTTGCAATCTAAATTGTCATTTTTTTGGCTACGAAAGAATTAGATATTTTCTGTCTTCGAATCAAGCGGTCTAATATGCTTTTCTCTTGTAGCAATTCATTCTTTAAGCAACTCTCTTAAAACAGATTTAACTCAAAACGATTCGTCCTATCGTTTCGTTGTTTATTATTATAAACAAATTACTCACGGAAAGGCTGCCATTGTTGCGAGTTTCACAAATATTTCTGGCCGTATAGTTCGAGTCACGCTGTACGGTTGTGGCGGCATCAGTTTATATTTGCTGCAGAAACTCGCTGGTTGAAGCAAGTATTCTTGCTTAACTTCCGGTAAATCACTTTTGTTAGCTACTATAAGCACGGGTATCTTGCTGTCCGCGAAGTATTTCTAGAAACAAAAATATCGACGGTTCACTGTATCGAATACTCGTATATGCTCTTATTCACAATTTTAATGCTTTAGGCCATCCCAGAATTTTCGGAAAATCGATTTTTATTTGTATATTTTAAATGGTCGCTTAAAACGTCAAAAATAATTTTCCAAAAGTTTCCGGCTCGGAAAAATCTCAAAATACTCGGTTTTTGAATTTTAGTACAAGGCTGTCTAGACCGAGCGAAGAAAATCATAACTTCAAACGCGTTCATCTCAAAACTGCACTTTTGAAGTTGGCCAGACATAACTCAGACAATTTTCAACCGATTTACTTGAAATTTGGAATATATCTCGAAAAATACATTATCTATGAAACTACGTAAGATTTTTGTTTGATATTGCATAGTTCTTTTGTTATTAATAATTATCTGACGATTTTTCAGGCGAATTTTTAAATTTCCACTTTAGAAGTGCGGCATTTGGTCAAAAATCAATATATCGCGAAAATCCTACGTATATCTATAGCAGTTATCATATATAATCGAAAAAAAAATATTTAAAAAATGTCATTTCAAATTCTCCCATCGTTTACTTACAATGTAAATTCTTGCGATATACTCAAACGTCTTTGGATTGCTCGAGTCATAAACAAGAGCGGCTGCGTCGCATTGAATTTGCGCTGGAGTTAAGGCATCCTGAATATTCATTATATTTATGTCCCGCAAAATAATAGTTTTTTCTTGCCCGTATACGTGAACTGTATTAACGGTAACGTGATTTTTCGGTGGTACCGTGTCATCGGTGAGTTTCTAAAATTCGAAAAAAAGAATATAAATAAGTAGGCGGTTTTGAAATTGGCTCGGGGGATGGAACGATCTCAAGGATGCGATACCTCCAGTTTAGGGTCAATGAGGCTTCTGCAGAGCGTTGTTTTTCCACTAAATTTCGGGCCTATTACGTGACAACAGTAAACGTTCCTGCTCGATTGCTTCTTCGCGAGATCCAATTTTTTCTCACGTGTTATCGTTATCGCGTTCGTTTGGCATTCATTGTTGTACATGTTGTAGCCAAGATACGCCATATATTCGAGTGTTTTACGTACGTTCGTCAACGTTAAGTAGCTCCATTGACACATGTAGCCTTGATAAGTCATCCATCCCTAAAAAAACGTATCGTTTTATTTTTCGACAATAATCGATGATCGTTAATAAACACAATATCTTTCGTCATTTTCTTCGCACTTTTTCGTTCGTTTTCACCATATGCTTGTACTCGTCACCCCAGGGTGGCGTCGTACATCGGGAAAACAGCGATTCCATTTCTGAAGGAGAAAGAGCTTCGTCCCGGTCTCTATCGTGTTGCATAAACAAAAACGTCAAAAACTGTTGACCTTTGTGCGATAGTTCCGTTGAACATCCGGCTGGCACTTTCAATCTACGAATTAATGCATTTTTATCTGGTTAGAATTTTCCTATCTGTAATTAAACGTTAATAAAATCTCGTATAACTTTTTTTAAATCGAATTTTTATTAAATTGATGTGAAGAATCGTCATCTCAAAAATTTTTACGAAAATCATTGTTTTTGTTTTTTTTTTCGAAGTTTTAATCTATTTTTCGTTGTATCGGTATTAATTCAGGCTCACGTTGGGTGTATATATTCCTTCGACATTTGAAGTTCATTGTCGTAACCAAACTTTCGAAGTACTGCCCAAGTCGTCTCATTTCTTCCGCGTTGAATGAATAAACACTGAAGATACATGAAACCTGTAAATATAAAATGGAATTGAAACTGACGACACGTCGTTGAAACTCTAATAAACAAAAATATATATACGTGTCTTTTACCTTTCATCGTAACAAAATTGTTGCAAGTACCGTCCTGAATGTTCTTCGAGAGTACAGCTTTGACATCTTCGAGAACTTGCGGCTGCAACGGTGTATTGAAGCACGATTGTTGAAACGCGTTGAGTTCCATATCGTTCAATAATCCATCGTTGTCGAAGTCACAAATCTGTGGTCACGCGTGTGATATCAATAACTTTGTATAAATTGTATCGATTAAGTTACAGTTTAGAATCTCACTTTGAATATTCGCTGAAGCGCCTTTTTACACTCTTCCGTTAACTCCTGAGTATCGTAATTGTACAACGGGGTCGTAGGATGCAACACCGCTTTCTGAGCGTAATAAAACATCTCTGAAATATTTTGGAGAGTTTTTGCTGAACACTGAAAGAACCAATAAACTGTTTTTATGATAGTTGTATTTCTCGCAAGATTATTAATATACAAGTTTGTAAAGGTTTTTCACCTCGATGCAACTTTCTATTTCCGAAAATTCTTTCATTATTGGGTACACCGCCTGAAAAATGTTTTCATTAATGTTGTATAGTTAAACACCTTCGATTCTTCGCTAAAAAGTATCGTGTCGATAATACAGTAAGAAATAAATGGTTGATCGCACAGATCTTTACTTCTGTAAAAAAATGTTTGACGAAAAGACAGTTTTGCGCATTTCTATGAGATTAATTTATTTGACGGATAAATCGTTGACGGATAAATAGTTGACGGATAAATAGTTGACGGATAAATAGTTGACGGATAAATAGTTGACGGATAAATAGTTGACGGATAAATAGTTGACGGATAGAGCGTTACCTACCTCAATGGTAGAGTAATCCACCAGGTCAATCTTATTTCCTACCAAGACAACGGGACATCGATTGGTGGAAGAGCATTTCCTAACGAGGGGTAACCAATAACTGGCAGCCCTGTCCAATGTATCTTCGTCGTCTACCGAGTAAACGATACAAATTACATGCGCTTTTTGAATCTCGTCCATTAATTGGTCCTCCGTCTGTTCGGTTGCTGCAAACCCGTTATCGATTCGTCAATGAGTAAGTCCAAAGTTAAAAAGGATTCGTTGCTCGTCTCGCGTTCGATAAATAATACTTTGGTAGTAATAATCGAATTTCGTCGTAAAGTGAAAGAAAAAATATATATATTTCGAAATAATATTCTAATACATACCGATGTGTATAATTTTGCCCATTTTGACTTTTTGAACTTAAGCACTTAAAATTAAATAAATCGAGCAACATATTTTTTTTTTTTTTGAAATTACATTTTTAAGTTTGAATTTGACGCTTATTTGATTAATTTAAGCGTATTTATATCGGAGTTACGATTTTTTAAGTACAAAGTCTACTTTTCACTAGATTGCTCCAGATAAAAAAAAAAGTGGAGTTCAATAGCAGGAATCTTTTCAGATTTGTTTAACCGTCAATAAAAGTTAGTTAACTAATTGTGGGACATAAATGACCCACGTTTATAGACGGGAGGTGCTAAAAAAATCATTACCGACGACGGGTTAATTCACATGACGCGATTTTCTGTAATTCTCGATTTATAGTCATTTTAGAATTCATTGTATTCCATCGTGCGAAAAAATGATGAATATTAATGTTTCGTGATAATCGTTACCGGAATAGTCGACGATGTGCGTTGGGACCTGTTCCGGAGTGACATCAGCCGGTATCGTGATTTCTTCGGCTTTGTTGGGTACCTCTTCCGCGTATTCTTCACTGACCAAGGATAATATCAGAGATGTTTTGCCGACACCTCGATCGCCAACGAGCAGTATCCTGACATTGCGCCTTGGCGCAATTTGTCGTTGAACCATATCGCCCGAAACGACCATACGTCGTTTCGTCGTTTTTCGAACAACGAAACCGAACGCACAAATGCTTCACGTCGAGTAACGCTTTTTTTTCTATGTCTGATAACAATTTTAGTGTGCCATGTTCGTAATCGTGACCAAAACACACCCAACGAAGCCTAAGCTAGGAGCCACACCTAACCTCACTTTACCCTTACCCTGCGCGCTTTCGGACTTTGCTTAACCGTCATAGCTTAAGCGATTGGAAGTAAGACGCACGCATCTACAGATGCGCCGTGCGTATGAGGCTAGTTCTGACTTTACTCGTGGCGCTAGTTATTCATTTTCTCACATCATTACTAGCGCTACCTGGAGCTGAAAAGTCGAACTAAAAAATGCGGACAAAACGTAATTGCGACTGATAACTATAACCTCACTTATAATCCTAACCTATTCTTTACTGCACGTGTAACCTCATTTAAGATCCTAACCTTTACTGATAGTCCACTATTCGTGTCTACGTGCAGTGGTGCGACGCTTTAGTAAACAAATATCATAACCTTTAACGAATTAATTTGACGAAAGCATAATTCGAGATACTCTTCTTGATCGATTCAAATAATTAATATCCCTCGTGCAATCCGTTCGTAAACAAGTTTTAAAAATGGACCAAGATCAGTTCGACGACCAGGGTGGTTTGCGAATCGACGGAAGGCGACCAAACGAGCTCCGGCAGATTCGTGTTAAATTAGGAGTTTTCAAGCAAGCGGACGGAAGTGCTTATCTGGAGCATGGAAATACGAAAGTTCTCGCGACCGTTTACGGTCCCCATCAGGTATTCGAGTTTACATGCTTCGTTTCACGATAATAGCTGACATTGTCAACATAACCTCGCCAATTTTAGAGATCTTTTGAGATTTACATTTTTTACCGTAAAAAAAGTATCCTTCAGATTCCGAAATCCTCGACGCTGAAATCTGCTATTTTTCACCGAATTCTTTTGTCGCACTTTCGGAACTTTCGTTGTCGCAGCCTAGAGGATCAGCGGCAAAGAGCGCGGCGAACAAGAGTACCAAAGGGATACTCAATTGTCAATACAGCATGGCAGTGTTCAGTTACACAGCCGGAGAGAGAAAAAATCGACCGAGAGGAGACAGGAAGACGCAAGAACGATGTATCCAGTTACGACACGCCATGGAGTCCGTATTGAATTTGGAACAATTCCCAAGGTCGCAGATAGACATCTTCGTCGAAGTGTTGCAACTGGACGGAAGCGATTATTGCACTTCGGTTAACGCGGCGACGCTCGCCCTGATAGATGCCGGAATACCCATCAAGGTATTGCAAAACCGTTCTCGTTCTTCCAATGAACATTCTTGTATTCTCTCCGTTACTTGAAAACTGCAGGATTACGCGATCGGATGCACGGTTACGTTGCTCGATTCATCAGAAACGCGTGAAGAAGAAGACTGTTGGGGTATCGGTATCTTGGATGCAAATTTCTTGGAAGAGCACGGACCGGGTGTTACGCTGTCGATAGTCGCACTTCCGGAGACGAATTATGAATCCTCCAAGCAAACAGGCTTGATAGTCGTCGCGCAGGGTTCCGGACAACGCTTGCACCTTTCGCGCCTCGAACCTATGAAAACTCGAGTATTGACCGGCTGTCGAGATATTAAAGTAATCCTTGACAGAGCGGTGCGTCAACATCTCACGGCGAATTCTTTATCTTCGTTGTTCAATGTTCACACCTTGGTCGATTAAGCAATCTTCTGTGTATGTATATATATATATAATTTTTTATTAATAAATTCGACGAATTGAATAACGATTCACGAATGAAAATATATCTTCAGGATTCGTTATTGCCTGATATTTATAGTGCGATGAAAGGATACTCGTTCAGCTATACATTTTATCGAAAAAATATAACTTCTGTTCTCGTGGACTTTCTCGTATGAATTCGTAGGTTTGATCCTTCGATTCCGTAAAAATGGATGGATCGTAATATTTGCTTTTTTTTTGACGAATACGGTTGTTATAAAAAAACGAAAACATCTTTTAGAGTTTAGCGTCAGGATGCCTCTCGAGGATCATTCCGGCGGCCTAGAAAATGAAAATAATTGTTATCTTCGTAGAATTGGCCATGGATGATCCGTTTCGTAACGGAGAAGTTTTTTTTGGAGCGATGATGCAAAATGTTAAGGATCAAAGCTAATCGCTATTGTTAGAAGTCCTAGAAAGCTTCGGAAGGCATTTGGACACTTTTGAAGTTATTACCTGACCACCCGCCGCGCAGGCAGCTATCAGACCAAATTGTTGATCCTCTCGAATCAACCGATTCGCCGTTTGCGTCGCCAATCGAACTCCCGTGGCGGCAAATGGATGACCGATGGACAACGATCCTCCCCACGTGTTCCACTTGCTTAGATCGGGCGCTCCGACTTTACTCGATTTCTTCAAGTATTCCTTCGCGAACCAATCCGAGTCCAGTGCTTTTCTGGTCGCTAATATTTGGGCGGCGAACGCTTCGTGAATTTCCCAAACGCCGATGTCCTTCATGCTTAGATTCGATTGTCCAAGAAGCTTAAACGTTTCCAAATCAGAAATTCAATTTTTTATTTATTTTTAATTAAAGTGTAATAAGTTTAATCAACATAATAAAAATTATTCAATAACCATTAGCTGATTAATCTGACCTCATTAGTAAATAAACATTCATTAACCCAAACATTAAATAACGCCTGTTAATTCACATAAATTTATTAATATCAATTGAGATAAATGACGAACGAATTTATATTTTTCTTATTTTCCCTAAATCGAAATTCGTCCATTCTTACCTTCGGGATAGCGTAAGCTGGTCCGAGAAGCAATTGATCGACGGGATCCTGAGAAACGAACGTGAATTTTCTCAAATACGCTTTGGGCTTGAGTCCAAGCTGTTTAGCTTTTTCTTCGGTAGTAATGAGAGCTGCGGATGCACCGTCGGTCAGGAAAGACGCATTCGCCGCTGTTACAGTTCCGTATGGTTTGACGAAAGCCGGCTTTAATTTTCCAAGCTGTTCGAGCGTCGAAACTCTTACGCCGTTGTCCTTCTTCACTACCTCGTTCACTCCGGGCACTTTTCGAGATCGAATTGTGTTATAAATAAAAACTTATCGATGTAAAGTTTATCGATATACATATAGATGTAACGGACAACAATCGTACCTTTGTAAGGAGCGATATCTGATAAAAATCCTTGATCGTGAGCTTTAGCAGCCAAAGTGTGAGATCGCAGCGCGTATTCGTCCTGTTCGGCTCGCGATACGTTAAAAGCAGCAGCCATCCGATCGCCGTTGTGTCCCATTGTTTCGCCGGTCGAAAACTCTGAGACGGACGGTAACTGAAAAAAATTCGTTTGAACTCGTCGATCCGAGGTAATTCGAAGAATTAACCGTTCGACGATTGACTCACATCAGGAATAAAGTGGGCCGGTCTGATACTAGCGAGAAGAGCCAGCCGCTGTTGCAAACTCTTCGCTTTGTTCAACCTCAACAACAGAGATCGTAAACTCCTGCTGTGCCTTATGGGTATGTCGGACATGAATTCCACACCTCCGGCTACTATAGTGTCGCACGCTCCCGAAGCTATCATACCGATACCCGTCGTCAGCGCTACGTTACTGCTTATGCAAGCCATCGTTACCGTATGGGCCGGCGTATGCTCGCTATATCCGGCGGAAAGCGCCGCTTCTCTCGCTATGTTGGAAGTTCTCACTTCTTGCATCACCGTTCCGTAAACTATGTAATCTATGACTTCTTTCGGTAGATTCAGTTTTCTTTTCAAGTTTCTGCAAAATTAGCGGCGCGAGAACGAAGCTGAAGTATCTTGGGGCAAATTATTCTTCGAAGCGAGGTTAATCGGATGGAATTACTATCGAGGGATGCGGAACGTAATGAAATTGAATTTTGCTTCTAATCAATAGTATACGTGTATATGTCTATGTGTAATGTAATGAAATTGAAAACGTAATGAAATTGAATGTTGCTTCTAATCAATTATATACGTGTATGTAGAAAACTAAAAGGGTATTTATGGGGATATTCAGTTTTCTTGATATTGGGTTTCTGGTCCTGTGAATTTTGCCCTACAAGTTTCCGTTTCCAAAAATGGAATAAAAACAATTACGATCATCGTAAAGAATTAAAAGTAAACGAAATTGGAACAAACGTATAAATCCATTTTCTGACTAATGTAAATTTGAGAAAACCTTACACTAGGGCGTGCTGAGCAAGATCGTGTGCCATCAGCTTGTTATAGTGCGTTCCGGAGAGCAAAAACGGAGTGCGAACTCCGTCGATGTAAACGATATTTCTGGACGAACTGCTTTGCGTGACATAATTGTTCGATGTCACGGCAGCCGGAGCTATCGTACCTGGAGAAAGGCAAACCCAAACAAACCCAAACGAGCGAAGTAAAATCAAGGGGACATTAAAAATTGAAGTTTTATTTATCGTCGAAGTATAATTAGTTCGTAATAGCAGTTCTATCGAAGTTCATTCTATCATCATAGAATTATGTCTGTTTCGCGTCCTTGAAGTTGCAATAGCAAATAATAGATTTAAATCGGATGCCAAATCGAATAGACGAACCGAACTTTGCACCGTGCGATATCGCGCATACGTCACTCGATTTAGGCTCGAGCCCTCGAATTCTTTCTTATTTTTCGATCTTCGTAAATTTTAATTTCGACAAAGTGAAACTCACCGGGATGGAGAAAAGTTTGCCTCACGAGAGGAAAACTTCGGGCGACGAACATCGACATTGTTTCTTCGATTGAATAAAAAGAAATAAAAATGATAAACGCTCGTGGTCAACAAAATAATAACTGTTACGGTATTGTAGAACGTTCGACCACCCTGCCCTGCTTTTCTCGACAGTCTCGATTGCTTCTTGATATTCACTCTCTCACTATCTTCGTATAGCTCGCAGTCCGAATCGCGACACTAGCGCCATCGCGGAAGTTTTTATAGGTTAGCGCGCGTATATTCAAATCTACCTGGGCGTCGTATTTATTAAATTTTACCTATATATATATTGGTAAATAAAATTAAATAAAATATATAAATTGGTCAAATAAATTTTACCAATCTATGTATATTTATATATATTCGTTATTTTATGGATATGATACGCGCCAGGAATAAAAAGAAGTCTCAAAGAAAATTGTGTTTTTTGTCATTCGTTTCGTTTCCATAAAAAATGGTAATTATGATCTTAAATATATATAGGTACATATATATATATAAGAATTTGAAAAATAACAATTATATAAACATCCACATGTCGTAAATTATAATTAAAATCCCCTGAGAAATAAAGGAGCGTTCTCCACACCAAGTTTTACGATGCGCTCGAGCGAGTCCGAAAACCAGTAAAGGTTATGAGAGTGCGGGGCAAATCAGACGAGATGATTTATTGAGACATTGCTGGGACGCGAATTTATCCAAAAAGGAACGGTACAGTAAGACCAGCGGAGAGGGGCAGATAGAAAAGGGGCTACCAATATTTAATCAACTTTTGCAGGGAGAATATTATTCTCGGGACAAATCAAGGACATATGTACGCTCGGAACCGCAGAACAAGTGTTTTCCCCGAGGGGGGGAGCAATCACACGGGGCCACCGGTTGGAAACGTGCAGATCAGCGCAGGACACGCGCGTACGGCTCTATATTACATGCAATAACCACGGATGAAGCGTATATTGCTTTTGCACCCAGCGGTTATCTCCATCGCGTATATAAATCGGCTTTTTCGTAGCCTCCGGGCTTTTCGCACTTGATATATGCGCATCGAGAGCGAGAGAGGTTAGGATCGCGAGGTGGAGGAATCGAGAGAGATGGCGGCCGAGCGTCGCAAGTGGGAAGGGGGGGGGAGAAAGACAGAGAAAGAGACAGAGATGGCAGCAGCGATCACAGCCGAGAAATTAAATTGGACTCGATCTTTATATTGCACCAAGATGAAATATCCTATACCGTGTAATCGATGTTTTTCGACTTTTTGAATAACAGATTTTTGAAAATCTGCTTATTGGTTTTTTGGAAAGTAAAAAAAAACAAAAAAAAACAACTATAATTGAAACTGCAAATGGAAAAGTAGTTTTTCGATACAAAGCAATTAAAAAAATGTCCAAATGAGCAATTGAATAGTGATTCGAATTCGAAAGTGGTTCGATATCCGGTATAAACAAAAATTAACGGAAAAGAACACCACCAGTCAAAAGAGAATCGTGGGAGGGGGAAATTCAGCTTATTGTTAAAACGCGTATACACGGGTTCGTGCGCTACGGGTTAATTCCCTCGGGAATCGGACACCAGCCGATTTCATCAAGAAAAGCGGGAGGGGCGAGATACAACACGCGTACACGCTGTTTTCGTTGTTCGATCTAGAATCATATAAGCGTGTAACCTCGACGAACCCCGTCTATCGGGAACGTTCCGTGAGAACAAGTGTCACTCGAGTGTCGCACATCACGCGAGTATGCTCGGCTGGTCTAGGATCACGTCGCGTGGCATCCTTGTCCCATGAGAGTTCGCCGGAGGTTGGGGAGAGTTTAGGAGCTTTACCGCATATCGATACTTCGAACATCTTGTCTACTTGTGTACTGTTTTTGCAATAATTATCCTGGCAGGGCTTTTTTTGTACGAAACTCAAATTTTATCGTCCATCTTGAATTTAATCGAAACGATCTTTTTGGTACTTCCGGTTTAGAAAGGGGTTTTAGCTATCGAATTAATACAAAACTAATTCATCTACAATTATTTCTTCCGAAAGTTATGTTTCGGCAAACTTCAGACTTTAGAATCTGGACACAATCCTTGATGGGATAACACCACTCTAGCGGCTGAAACGGAAACTAAACTTTGACGATTTTTTTTTCTTGGAGTATAATAAAAGGAATAGAAATTCTTTTTAAAGGGATTGTTTATAAAGTAAAAAGTTCCACCATGTTGAATTTACGTTTTCGCTAAAATAGAAAAACTAAAAAATTGATCTTTCATCGGTGACGCCCGCAAATCGTTTCTGCGATGTCGAAGCATTGTTTGAGGGTAAAAAGAATAAGCGATTTTTTCAAGATCCTAGATTGATAGAAAACCCCTAGATTTCCATAAACTAGAAGCAACCGTACCATCAGGTAAGTGAAAATGACAGGTTATGATTCCAGTGAAACAAAAATCAAAGAGAATCCTCCGAGGACTCGTGGAAAACGAAAGGAGATGTTTCTCGCGTTGTCAGTTCGGGAGGATTTTACTTTTCGAGGTGTGAGGAATTACGTCGCGATGTATACGAGCGGCCATTACGGTTCGGGCGACACTAGCGCCGTTATCGTTAACCGTTGCCTTCAAGACGAATACAAAGTTGCAAATCGCGATTAGTACTAGTGGGAGGGGGGACGCTGTATACCTGCGTGGCCGACTTCAGATGTATCACGTGGTGGGGGTAGTCTCTACGGCAGTAGCGTCTCGAACAGCCATACGAACACATCGAGCCCAGTCGAAACTTTAGTCGTTTCCTTTGTGTCGAGGGTACAACGACAAACTGAACCGTACACGGGGAAACGTTACGAGTCAGGGGGTGAACGATGTGGGCGCGTGTGGGTTCGAGCGGTTGGAGAAAGGGTCTCGAAACAGGCGGCGATTCACGTATCTTCGTGCGTATCGGTAATGGCGGATGAGAGTGGGGACGCTCTGGTGGAAGTTACGCGAAGCTGTGCTCGTGCACGTGAGTATATATACAGGGTGTGTGTAAGTATATAAATGGACTTGTTCGAAGCAGGGCGAATGGGCGGTAACCAACAAGGGTTGAATAGCGTCCCCAAGGGGTAGAGCGTGGGTGGTGTCGTTGGTATCCAATCGTCAACGTGGAAACTCACCACCCTGGCCATACCCCGTGTACTTGAGCCGCCGTTGATAACCACGCCTACGATTTTCTCTACTACCCCTCTGCCCCTCCAACCCTCCCATCCCCTATTTCCGGCGCTCTCTATGTTCACCCTTCAACCCTTATTGAATTAAGCTTATCATTTGATTTTGAGGAGAGCCACCAGTCGGTCGTCGTCTCGTGCTTTCGGCTCTTAAGCGGGGGACTATATACGGAGGAAAAAAAAGTTTTCGTATCACACGGATTCGGGGGATAATCGCAATAATTTGATATCGGCCTCTGGAAGCTCCTCTCGCTTGATACGATTATAATCACACCCGTGTATAAGCATACAACCGCCCGGGGCGGTCTTGTGCAACCTGTACTTGCTGCAACGTCGAACAAGTGGGATAGAGAAAGAGAGGGAGTTTATGCATGAGGAAGATATACACAGAGAGAGAGAAAGAGAGAGAGAGAGAAGAAACACCTATACCTGACTCGAACTAGCGAGGCTAGGTGAACGTAGAGAGGGTGGAGAGAAAACAGAAAGTCTTGGAGGAGGAGGAAAACCCGGTGGAAAGATAAGAGGAAAACGGAGAGGATAGAGAAGATAAGAGGTGAAGAACGTTAATATGGTGAAGAGATAAGTTGTACCGGAGAGTCTCATGAACGAGGGACGAGGGAATTCCCTAGTTAAGTGGACTACGTGATTTAACCCAAGTTTCGACGGATTCGGTGATCGTTATTTTTTTTTCTTCTTTGCTTTCTTCTCAACAACCACGACTACACATGGTGCAGCGTTGCTTCAATCGTGCAAGTTTTTTAACGATTGTTTGGGTTTGAGTATTCGTTGGTCGTTTGCCGCGTGGTGCACTAAGAGTTTACGTGAAAAATAAGTAACTGGAATTGAAGATCAGCGAAGAAGAAGACTCTGGTTTATCTTCAGATCTCCGACGGAACACTGTGGATAAACGATTGGTGAATGGTAACATTTCAGTGAACCGCGATTCCTCGTCTTACTGTCTGCACCATACGGTTCGACGGCCGCAACATTAGTTTTTTGTCAACGTTGACAATTGGCACCGGAAGTTTCGGCAGATTTCGTACATGTACGAGCTATGCAAGAGTCACGTGTATTCCGTTTACTAACCGTGTTTTTGGAGTCCCAGTCCATATCGGACCGTGACGAACAAAATGGCGTTTACAGTGAAGTAAACCGCAAAAGCAGTGAAGTCGATTGAATCCGACGGAACCCTAACCTACACGGTTAACCGATACGGTTAAAACCGAAAAACCAGTCGAGTCGATCGTGAACAAGCGTCGTAGCAAAATGATTGAAACCCAATTAAACAGCAAGTTCTGTGAACTTGAATAAATCTAAAGAAGACCGCAGTTGCCTAGTTGCGGTTCTTTCGTTGAAGCGAAGTACTCCAATATTGGATAGAAGACAAGAGACATAAGCTTAAAATGGACTACAGGCACTCGGATCACAGCATCGTAAATTGATATTTCGATGAAACCGATCGGATTCAAGTAAATTCCGATTACGGGACATCGCTAAGAACCGGAAGTGAATCAGCGAAGTTGGCCGTCGGCGCGCAAACGACGCAGTTCCAAAATGGTTGGAATCGAACGTGAGGAAAAGTGATAATTAGAAAGGCGCAGTTACAGTGACACAGTGAAAGAAGACTAGAAAGTGAAGTTTGAACGGTTGTTGAACGAAGATTGAAAATTGGAAGGCAAAGTTGGAAGTTTAAAGGGACATAGAAAATGGACTACTCGTACTTAAATCAAGCTGCGGCCGCAGCCGCCGCCGGTTTTGAAGCTTCCAGTTGCGCCCTTGCTGCGAGCGAGATGCAATGCGGCTACGGTGATCTAAGCTCGTGTTCACAAATGAGCCAAGCGGCTTACCGGTACACGGCTGCGAGGGCGGCCGCTTATCCTGGCAACGCCGGAAGCACCGGTTCTTCGAATGGCCCGTCGCTTGGCCCTCATCATCCAGCACACAGTCATGCCCACGCGCATCATCCGGCACACGCTACACCGTGCTCCGTAATGGCCGCCAGGACTCAGGACGTTCATCGGCACGCCGCCTCCATCTTCCCGTCGGCCATCAATCTTCAGGGTAATGGCCGACATGGAGCAACCTTCGTACAATCCTTGTTCCAGTTTTTCAGTCGTGTCTGGTTAACTCACTAACCTGTAAACACTAAATGTCCCGGAAAACGACTTTGGGCTTTCAATATGTTATTGAACAGCTTCCGTAGTCATTGCGCTAATGGGCTAGGACAAAGCTTGGTTTCACTTTGGATGTTGGAAGAATGCGGATCATTTTTTTGGTCTAGATCGGTAAAACTAGGATCGGTCTAGACTTCTGATCAATTTTTTTGGGTTTGGTTTTTTGGCTAGGTTAGTAAAAGTAGAATAGGTGAAAACTTCTAATCAATTTTTTTTGTCTAGGATCGGTAGGACCCAAACAAACCCGAACTTCCTTACGCTTTTAATATGTTATTGAACATCCTAGCTTCCGTAGTTATTGCGCTAATGGGCGTGGACAAAGCTTGTTTCCACTTTGGATGTTGGAAGAATTTGGATCATTTTTTTGGTCTAGATCGGTAAAACTAGGATCGGTCTAGACTTCTGATCAATTTTTTCGGTTTGGTTTTTTGGCTAGGTTGGTAAAAGTAGAATCGGTGAAAACTTCTAATGATTTTTTTTGGTTTAGGATCGGTAAAACTAGGATAAGTCACTTTTACTTTGACCCTAAAATAGACTGAAAGGAGACTCGACGACTGGGAGAACAATGGCAACTCCCATTTGGTCGTTGAAGGACATAACTTAAAAATGTAAAAAACTCGGAATCGTTTCAAATCATTTCGAACATCGAACTTGTTTTGGCTTAGAGACAGGATCAGAGTTCAAAAATCAAGATTGTTTGGGTTTGTTTGGGTTTTAGATCCTAAAGGGTTCGAGAGTTTGAAGAAGTTTGCAATGAGTTCTGGAACGGAAGTAGCCTTATCAATTAGTCTTAACCCATACCAAAAATAAACTTTCCAAATTCTCGAAATTCATTGAGCCAAGACTTCCATAAAAAGTACCTTTCAATCCATTATCTTTTGTTCTCATCAACCGCGTCTCGAGTCTGAGAATTTGAAGCTTGGTAGGAGTCGCTATAGACGAACTCCAGGATGGCAGGAACCGACGACAAGATGGCACTGAAAATCAATGGATAGTCCTCTCTCGCCCTCTCTCATTCATCGCTATGGTTACGTCCCTCGTTCGCGTTTACTGCGGTCAAATTCTCCATCCTTTGCTCACGTCCTATCATCCAATTGCTCTGTCTCTTCATCTCCTACCTTCGAACATCCCCCTTTTCGCCCCTTCGCCCCCTCACCACCTCCAGGCTCTTTCCCCATCACCATCGCGATTTCCTCTTTATTCGAGGCCCGAAAAATTCACGTCGATTCTACGCTATGAAAACACTCCAAGATTCGAAAAGATTGAAGTATCATTATCGTTCAACATTTTTTTATCGTCAAATCAACGATAAATTGAAATTCGAGTATTGATAGCAAACAACTAATTACTGTAGATTAGCGATTTTTTCTTCGAAAATATCACAGTTAAAAATAACGAAATTCGAATCCGAAGTGATTAGCTTTTGGCGTCAGTCAATACGTCAGGTTGACGGACGTTGATTTTTCGGTTAGGTGGTCTCGGCTACAAAGCCTATTCCGGTCATGACGGATTGGCGGAAAAGCGAAAACAACGTCGGATACGGACGACTTTCACATCGGCTCAACTTAAGGAACTCGAGAGGGCGTTCCAGGAGACTCATTATCCGGATATTTACACGAGGGAGGAGATCGCCAGGAATATCGACCTTACGGAAGCGAGAGTACAGGTGGGCCATTCATATAATCGTTACGACCGATAATCCGTATCATCCGTTTTATCCGTTCCGATAACCGAACGATATTCTTTACCTCTCGATTTTTTTTCACTCTCCACGAGTCTACGATTATCCGAAGCGTATTTGGGATCCTTGTGGTGAAAACTGAACGTCCTAAATTGTGCAATCAAAATTGAAATAAAAAGATTGCGTTTGGAAAAAAACGGGAATCGAAATTTGGTAAAAAAACCAAAAACATCGAAAAAGTTTCAAACTCAAAACTCAAAAAATCCTCAAACCCGATTTTCCATAAAAAACCTAAAACATAAAAAACAGTTTAAACCTCCAAACCCTTAAAATCCAAAAAAAAAAACATTCAACCCTTCTTTACCGACTGTAGCTAATAGAAGAGAACTAAATATATCGCGAGGGAAATTGGGCGAGGAGAAAAATGCGCCGGAGACGAGTATATAAACGTACAGAGGATCCTTAAAATGCGAAAGAAACATTCAACCCTTCTTTACCGACTGTAGGTAATAGTAGAGAACTAAATATATCGCGAGGGAAATTGGGCGAGAAGAAAAATGCGCCGGAGACGAGTATATAAACGTACAGAGGATCCTCGATGGTCGCTGGAAACGTTACAACACCCCGATTCCACCGGAAGTGTGGGGTGTCCGAAGTAATTTAATTACTTCGAGAAAACCGTTGGAGAAAAAGAGAGAACGAGAAAGAAAAATGGAAGAGGGATTGGGGAGGGAGAGAAAGAGTGTCTCGGAGTTTATTTCTCCGACACCTGCACTTCCGATCTCTGATGGATTATATTGCCCAACGCTCTTGACGGATTATCGTTCGTTTCTTTTCTTCTCTCTCTCTCTGGTCGTTTCTGGCTTTCATGAAAAAAAACGAGGGCAAAGCCTGTCGGTGGAAATTCGATATCCTTCCAAGTTCGTCCTCGAAACGTCGGGAAAAGACATCGAGGAACGACGATACAAAAGTACAATCGTTGGGCTCTTGTCCAACCGAATTGTCACTTTTTCGACGAGCGAAACACGAAAAAAAAAAAAAAACAAGAACCAAAGAGTTCCGATCGACCTTGATGATTCGAAATTAGGCTTGACCCTTCAAGGACTTTTGAAGGTCATTCGCGAAACGGTCGAATAAGGAGCCATCTCGAAAAATAAAAAAAAACGTCAAGGGAATTTCGATAATCGATTTTTGTATCTAAAAAAAAACAAAAAACCAAAAGATCGATTTTCTTTTCGATAAAATAAACAAAAAAAAAAACTCCGAAACATCATTTTCGACATCCAACTCATGCTTTCGCTGGAGTTGATATCGATACAGAAGAAAAAAAAGAAAAATCGCGATACCGATTTTTTTAACAATGAGAATAAAAATGAAGAAAATAAGAAAACAGCACCGTCCATCTCGGTCGACTCTGGGGTCTCGTCCGTAATAATTTATAGTCGGTAATAACATTCCGATATTACGAAACTCGACAATGGGTGGGAGAATTACTCGTGGCCAACGGTGCACAGAGTTATTCTCGGGCGATAATTTACAATTGCGGGTTATCTTCGACGGACCCCGTACGAGGGCGAAAATTATTTTGGCTCGTCGAGGATAAATCAGTACTGCGTTATTTCTCGTTTGCTTTTCGAGCCGCCATTTTTTATTTCTCGCATCCTGTTATCAGCTTTCTCGTTTTGTAAGGCTTTTTTTCTTCTTTTTTTCCACATATAATTTGTTTATTCATTTATTTATTTATAAATAAATAATATCGATTAATTTGCCGTTTTTCTTTTTTTTTCTATTTTTTTTTCTCTTTATTTTTGTTCTTTTTCAAATTTTATCTTCACTTTACAATTTTTTGGGATTTACCCCTCCCCCATCTTTTTCTCCGGATGGCCGGAATGCCTCGACGAAGATCTAAGTTTAGTTCGATTCCGCGGGCAATCCTGTCTAGACTCGAGCGGATTTCTCTCCTTGATAATTGGGTTACACCATAGACGAAGCCAGGGTGACAGAGCGATCTCGCCTTTACGCATCTATACGTAATTCACATGGAAAATCACGGACCGTTTATTCCCTATCCGTCCATCTCTATCCCGCACTCATACCCCATGCGGAGCTTCCTTGACTGTCGAAATTTACCGCTGAATGTGTATCTTCGGTAAAAATCGAGTTTTTAGCAGTTTTTTACGATTTTTTCAGGAAAATTTTGGTTTTTGGGGGAAATGAATGGTAGATTCATGCTCAGGGGATCAAATTACGTCGAAATTTACTAATTTAAAAAATATTAAAAATCCAAAATTTTTTTCGATTTTTGGCCATAAAAAGTTTTTTCACTAAAACGTCGATAACTTTTTTTCCTTTGGGATTTGGCACTCCACTTTGTACTCAATCTCTTCG
>JAPYZJ010001231.1:0-29475 GCA_030522765.1 Ophioninae sp. B BG-2022a | reverse complement strand
ACCATTGGTTGAGTAAATAAATTTTAACTGCGTCGTCAGAAAAAAAAATCACGAAAACATGGCTTTTTTCGTATGGTTTGACCTTACCCCGCCGTTAAGAATATGCCCGAAATTTTGCCGAAAGTGCTCGGTTAGACTGGGAATATGCGAAAAACCTTTCTAGAATATTTTTTCAACATTTTTCCCTAGAAATGGAGAGTTCAATGCGAATTAAATTGTGGATTTGTCTTTAAGGTATGAAAATACATCGTCATGGACCTGTCATATGACACTAAACGCTTAAATATAATAATCATTTCGAGGCTAAGCCCGCTCAATGGGCGCGTCTGATTGGCAGTCTTTCAAAATTAATAACAATTCAGGGGTTGATCCGGGAACTATCCATGCTTATATCAATCGACCCCGAATTTCAAGTCCAACTCTCCATTTCACAGGTGACAATCACCCGTGGGCCACCCTGTATATCCGGTGCGGAACAATATTAGTCTACCTGTGCAAACGAGTTCTTGACCACTCCGTCGATCCAGAATCATTCGCTGATTACTGGCTCTTCTTTTCGTTTTTTCTTCTCAGTTCGCTTTTTTCCTCGCGGTCTTTTTCTTTCCTCAGAGTACACCACGAGACTCCGCATAACGCCGCGGAGGAATCACGCATGTCCATCAGAAATCTCCATGTGAGGACGACGACACTCTCATTGACCTTTGACGTAGCAGTTTCTCAATGTTGATGTCTCAACGTTGATGTCTCCTCTTCCGCCTTCCGTCTCTGTCCGTTTTCCAATTCATTCTTCGTCTTGCTGTCTTTTAGATCATCAACCTGGAAAGACTAATGGTCCTCTTTCACATGTGTAACTATTCCTAGTTCTCTCCTCCTTTGAAATATCTGAACGTTTCCTTCCCAGATATCTGGGCCCAGAGAATTGGCAAGAGACAACCGCTTCGGATGCCTAGAATGAAAACATTCTCGTGGACACGCCTACATGTCGAGACGCGAGCAGATTGTCTCAAGCGCTCATGCCATATTCTCGACTCAATTCTGATTTATTGCCGCGATATATTGTGACGTGGTTGACCGCATATCCGAGAGAGGCCAAGCCCTGCGGAAATCGCGTCGTAATCTTTATTGGCTCTATCATCGCTGGAACCTATCCGTGTCCGTCTTATCTGTCGAGTCGTGATTGCCACCTACGCTCGCCCTATCTCCATATGGCCCCTTCACGACTCACTACTAGGTTGATTGGTCTGTCGGACGCCGGTCGTTTCTTCGAAATCGACGCCTTTTTCTCCTTCGTGATATTGAATTTCCTGGAGAATTTCTCTTCGCTACATTTATGAATGGTGATCCTGATAAAAGTAAAGATAACGCCGTGACGGTTTTCAAGAACCCTAAAACTCAAAGAAAAATTGTTTTTAGGTTTATTTTAGCCTCAGTTGGGAATTTACCATTTTGGAATATAACTTGCACCCTTTACTGAAACATCTTTAAAAAAGGATAAATCGTAGTAGTTGAGCTGCGAGTGCAGTACAGGATGTACTTTCTTTTTTAATTCATCGTATCCCAATAAAATTCCCGAATTATTTTCCGTTTTTGCGGTCGAAAAACGTGGAATTTCGGATTTTAGTTTCCATGGGTGTATCGTCTCCTCATTTAACGAAATGCCCAAAACTGTACGACCTCAGTATAACATCTATTACGATGCCTTGTTGCTTCTGATTAATCTTTATTAGCCCCGTTATATTCTCGTCCATCCCTGGGCGTTTTTGCGAGCGTATTTTATTGCTTCTGCCGCACACTAGAAACGAGAGTTTGGAGACTGTACGTAACGCGTTGTCTGTCGATTTGCGCAACCTTAATGGCAACCATTGAAGTCTTCGGTAGCAAGTCTATAGTAGAGTGGCAATTGCATCGCAACAACCGAACGAGGAAGATAAGAACCAACCCGGCATTAACTTGATCCACGTTGATATCGGGTGCCAATACCCCAGGTGTTATAAATATAGTCTCGTAAATCGAAATGGCAGTCCAGGCGATTCATCGATCGCGTATACGCTTTGAGTCACCTAACACTTTAATTGTGCGATAAGAATCGCTTGAACCACAAACAGCTTCGGCGTAGCATCAATCACAAATTCGTATCTTTGATGAAATCAAATATATTTACTCGTCGAACGTTCATAAATTCATTTCACAATTGACAATGCAACGTCACGTCGATTTTTATTCGTGTCAATTAACGGATGAAACTGAAAGCACGAAAAAACAGGCTTCGAACAAATAAACAATGATATTAGTTATCATTGTTTATCGATAACTAATCATTATTTATTTGCTGCTTGGTTATTGAAAATTTAACAATGATAGTCAATCATTCCCACAAAAAATATCATTATAATATTTTATCACGAAAATATCAATATAATAATAATAATAAACTTTTTCAGTCTAAGTGTGTAAAAAAATGGCGGTACAAAACAATTTTTGTTGCCTTCCAGCAACGCAAACTTTAATATAATTTTCAGGTGCCTATGCACCATTTTTCAATTAAGAATATTAGGACTTATCAGTACAACATAATGCAAATAATCAAAATGAAAATGCACTTTTTCTGACGAAATATTCCTATAATATTTCCACTGGATAGTCTAGAATTTATTAACCACAGTTGAACCATTCATTAACCACAGTTGATCGGCCTAGTCATTTTCATCAAGCTGCATTGACTCGACCAGTCATTTTCACGATTGAAAGAGCCTACCTAGCTTCTAATCATACAAAAAATACTAGAGAATATCTCCCTCCTTGTTTCGTAACGGCAATTCCTTTCATTTTCAAAAACCCCAGAAATTCTTCTCGTTAAATGTGATTTCAGAGAAACTCCAACACGAATATTCTCGTTGCTATTATCAATACACACACAGATGGATAAAGTGGCACATTACACGTATCGCAGGTGTCGAGTGCTGGAGGGGTCGATAAACATATGTCTTGCGTATCGCATGTAACGTGTTCTCCGTTTCATTGTCGTGAGTAACAGAGTGAATAAACGTGAATAAAAAAAAATAATAAAAAAAAATTTTAGACGTAACAGCTGCATGTACGAGCTCATTGCAGAACAGTCGAAGAAAACTCCAAAGGTCAGGTACTGAAACGCCTTCTTCCTTTCCTCTTCATCTTACTCTTTTCTCAGCATCTTCTCATCTCCTTCTTTTCATGTACCCCCCACCACTGTCAATCCGTCTTCTCTGGCATCGGTGCCAGCTGGTATTACCATTATGGATCATAACTAATCCGCGACGAGACTGGCGAACCATCGAAGACAAGCGCGGCTACACCTCGGTCGTTGGTGAGGTTCTCGTTACCATTAATAGGAGGGAGAGAGAGAGAAAAAGAGTGGGGAGCAAAAAAAACGAACGAAGAGCTGGAGATGATCCTACCTTTCCACTCCTGATGCTGCGTACACGCCAGATCCCCAGGACTCGATCATCACGCGTGCGATTCTTACGTAATCCAATTTTTTCTCTCGGGTACCGAGCAACGTTTTCCCTCCACTTTTTTAACGAAATTCTACCGTGGGTTTCGTGAATTTTCAAGCGAAATTCACGTTGATGCAATGTTGCCGAAATTATATGGGAACTCGGCATGCTGATTTTTTGTGCGGGATGGTACTCGAGTTGGTCTCGTTAATTAATTTAAATTAATGGTAGATTCGTGCTCAAGGGATAAAATTTTATCGAAATGGACCGATAAAAAAATATTAAAAATCCAACATTTTTTTTTGTTTTTTTGGGAAAAAAAATGTTTTTTCACTCCATCATCGATAACTTGTTTTACTTTAGGATTTGGTGCTCCACTCTGTGCTCAATCTCTTCGTTACGATTTTCTCTTCAAAATGCTTTTTTAATTATTGAAATCCGATGATTTCTCGATTTTTGGCAGAATTTCAAAGTTGGACCATCGATTTTTGCCAATTTTTCCATACATACCCCCTTTGCCTCTTTTTCCGATTTTTCAAGTGGACCTCCCTGGAAAACTATATGAGATATCGAAATTATATGGGAACCCGGCATGCTGATTTTTTGTGCAGGATTGTACTCGGGTTGGTCTTGTTATTATATGGATATATAAAGAAACACCGTTTCCTCGACATTTCAGAAACGTCGATATATCCAAAATCCTGAATGAGACGGAGAGTATTTAAGTGAAAGTTGTATTTGACACGAGACTGGCTCAAAAATCAATGAATCATTAGAGAAAATAATTGAGGACTGTCCTCAAAATGCTACGTCGGTACAAAGGTTCAAGATATTCTTCCCCTATATATAAATTTCTCCCTTTCTCTCTCTCCCCTCCATGTCTACATATATAAATAATCTTTACTACCATTAGCCATATTTCTTCCAGGAGAGCCGGTGATTAGAGGCTTGACGAGAGTCGTCTTAAAAGCGAAAACGTTGGATTTATGAAACTCTCTGTCTCTCTCAGTTTCGCTGTTTTGAGCGAGAGCTTGGTGAGGGTATCTGAGGGGGCTAAAGAGTAAGATGAGGTGAATGTGTACTATTAAAAAAATGGTACGTAACTTTGGAGACGTTGCTTCCAATACGTTTTCCAAGGACGATTAATCTTTTAATTACTATTTTATCATAATTAGCTAACAGCGAGTCGTGTTTCTCAAAGAGCTCTGATCTTTGCGGTATTGGTGTCCTTCAAAGATTTGCCTCTCTGCCATCCTCTAACCATTCTCTTCGACGCGAGGTTACCAAAATGTAGAAACTTATTTTTTTTTGTTTCACCGATGACACACGCCAAGGCCACTTGATTCCTTGATATTGCATGTGCAATAGCGATGTCCACTGTTCTTTTTATATATTCGCTGGTCCTCTCATTTCGGTGCTTTGTTATTCGATATGACATTAAAAAATGCGCGGTCGTGTCATCTGAAATTCCGGTACTTTTGTTTGCGTCGGTGCTCTTTCAAAGTATCCTTTCAAGTCTGTCAATGTCCTCCCTTCCGCCCTCCCCCCTCTCTCGCTCTTTCTCTCTTTCTGTCGCTCTATTCGCTTCGGTCCTTCACGAGATTCCGTCACCATGGGAGGCTCTGGTATCCTTTCGAGGTTTGCGTCGGTTAACGGCGTGGAGTGCGGCAGTTGGCGGTGAGGATGATTACAACTGGAGACCAGGTTCACCCACTCATCAATCTCGTCTTTTGTCCGCTTTTGCTCCTCGCACATCTGGAATACATTCTTTATCGCGAGTGTACGTACGTGCCAATGTTCCTCGCGTTACTCCCTCAGATATAAAGTCCACGCGAGAATCACGATGATCGCGAGCTACGAAAAGTTCTTCTTCAGAGTTTACATCGAAAAGAGAGGCGACGAGATAGGTAGACAAACGGAGGATAAAGGTATAAAAAAAATACAAAGAGAGAAATAGAGAGACGCGTGCGTATCAAGCCCCGCTAATGACAAAATAAAATTGAGCAGAACGAGGCAGGAAATAAAAAAAAAAAACCATCAAGCGAGAATAAAACGTTAAAGTTTTTATACAGTCACGCGATGAAACGTTCGTTCGTGTTAGTACATTTAATTCGGCAATGATTTAACCATACATGTAGATGTATCCTCTCGTGCCGGGACTAATTACAGCCGAGGTTCGTTACAGTTGTGTTCTTGTCCCGGTGAGTTAGCCGAAAAGAGCCGTGCCCTCGTCGACGGCCAACTCCGGGCCTGTGAGATCCCTCTCTGTGGTACATCATAAGGGATTTTAGCTTTTTCAAAACAGGTAGCGGTACATAAGCATGCTTCGTTCTTCACTTCAAACACACGTATTCACTTGAGTACCTGTAAACCCAAACAAACCCAAACGTAGACCCACACTAATGTATATATGTAAATGTATTGCATTTATTTATGTGTATTTGGTATATATTTATAGGTGTGGGTGTGTATGTGTATTTGTGGTAGTCAGTACTATAGAGTGTGCCGCACCGTCGCACGGTGCAACGTTTAATTTATCACACGCAATCTCTCGGAGCGCGTGGTGCGATCCATTAATCACTTAACTCTCGTGGATAGTCTTGCCGGTCCTAAGAGATCTCTTTCCATACCTTTCCTTCTCTCTCTCTGTCTCTCTTCTTCTCCACTTCCCTCTCTGTCTGTCCTTCCTGGTCTTGCGCTCTTACATTCTCTCAGGTAAGCTTTTCTGGATGCTGTACAATCGGGGACGCTCCCAGTGGGAACTTCTCCACATTCGCGTTTGGGCAACGCCGTCCGAGGTTAACGGTGTAAACCTTTCGTAAGTTCTCCTAATGTGAGGCCGGACGGCATGACCGGGTCCAATGGTCCATTGCGAAAAAGAGTTAACGAACTCTGGTGACACATATCTACTCTTCTGGTGTCTGTCTATATATGCTTGTATACGTATACGTATACAGGGTATCTGACGACGGAATGTCATCCGTGAAATAGGAGGTTGGGGCTAAAATTCTGAGTTTATTGATAAAAGCATGTATGGTTCCCAGATTAACACCTGAATTATTATTAATTTTTCGACAAAAACTCGGGCGTATATGAAATCAATGGAAAATTTACTATTAACCGGACCCTTTAAATACTTTTAAAACGGAAAAACAATTTTTTCGACTTCCTCGGCCAATTTTCCGGAATCTCAAAATTCACGAGATTTCAAAAGGTCGTAGAGCGAGCTTTTTCTATGCTATGGACATTCAATTAGTACGCTTAGGAAAGCTTTTTGCCGGAGTTAAATAATGGTGTACGAATCATATCGATATCTCTCACAGTCTTCCCGGAAATCCAATTGAAAAATCAATCAAATATAATATTCTATTAATGTAATATAATGGCAAATAGAAAATGGAAAAAATTGGAAAATATTCTGTTTTCGAAAACGAGGTTTCCCAATCTCCATCGGCACAGCCAAAACCCTCGTTGTTCACCATGAGCTCCGTAGACCGATGAATAATAAATTGGACAATGAATGAAAAAATAAATTAACTGAAGTGCAGACGACCAAGCTGAGAGCTCCGAAGTGGTTCATATCCGGTTAAACGGACAGGCACCGTATGCCATTATGAGTGCTGATGATCCTCATCTCCCTGCCTCGTCTCCGTCAATTTGTTGCCGTAAAACTCGTATAAATCTCAGCGTCTCGCGAGCCGTCTCGCTGAAGTGCTGAAAATGGTTCGAACACACCTTTCGTGGGGTCGTATATTTTCTCGGTATACATTATCGAGAAAGAGGAAGAAGAGCAGACGAGAGAGAGAGAAAAGGAGGGGGATTACCCTTCATTCTACCCGTGAACTCCTCGAGGGCGATGGACACTGCGCCGACAATCGCGATACGTAACAGCGAGGCTTCGCCAAAACGATGAGGTCAGTTGTGGAACTTTGTTCAGGGGCGCGTCTAACTTGAACGAGTTAGATAATTCGCAGGATGTGCTCTGGCACAAGAAATCCACAGCGACGATTCCAGTTTGCCTTTTTCTTCTGTGATTATTTCTTCCCCTCCTCCAACCCCCCTGTCTTTGGAGTTTCCGTCTATCCCTTTCTCCCTCCCATTTCACCCGCCGATGAGACAGCCGTAGGATACTTTTCTTCTTATCCGGCGTGAGTTCCATCGATTGATGTACCGCCACGGCGACATCCTCGCCGCCCCTCTATCCTTGGTCATCTCAAGCGGAGAAAACCGCGCGACAAACGCTTCGTATTTTTATGCACTCGCGGGGTGTCGTTGCACGCATGATCCGGGCTGTATTGTGAACTCCGCGGAGGGCATTGCCAAGCAAGAAACCATTCCTCGTTTCTTACCTTCTCCTTTCTTTTTTTTCCTTCCCTTTTTCGCTGTATTCGATTATCGCAGAATGGGAGTAGATTAATCGTCTCGTTACTCGAGTCTTGTCGTCCTTCAACTCCTAATCCGTTGGACATCAGGATACCGACGATTTCCCTTGCGATTGTAAACGCGGCGGGATTCTCGATAGGAGATTACCGGTGACAAAAGTCAACGCAGCTTGAAACATTCATTCTCGAAGTGTCAAATCGATATGTTTTTCTTTTTTTACAGACGCATTGGTGGATGCGGTCTTGTGAAGAATTCGACAGGTCCTTTTTTTTTCTTATGTCTATACAGATGTGCTATCTGTGTCGACGTTGAATAACAATCTGCTGAGTTGATAAATGTCATGATTTCTGAACGATTAAGAAGTTTAGATTGAGTTTCATTTGCTTACATTTGACTCGTGGTGTTTTGACCAAGTACAACAGATGGAAATGGTATATCAAATAGATTAATGATGATTTATTGAAAAAGTCGATCTCAAAGTCCTGTCAATCTCTAATCACCTCCAAATCTGATCTTGCA
The DNA here is from genome assembly GCA_030522765.1 of Ophioninae sp. B BG-2022a. Taxonomy (NCBI): domain Eukaryota; kingdom Metazoa; phylum Arthropoda; class Insecta; order Hymenoptera; family Ichneumonidae; species Ophioninae sp. B BG-2022a. The sequence goes on along the minus strand of JAPYZJ010001231.1, from coordinate 21,100 downwards.
TAGCTTTTAGCCTAATTATTTACAGTTTTTTTGAAAAAAAAAATCTACTAGTCGGGTTTTCCAAAAACCTACCAACTCTTCAACTTTTCGCTAACTTGTATCTTTTGAGCCCGATAATTCCTGAAGTTACAGAGTGCGTAAACTTGACCCGAATGACTCTAGAGAGGAAGGCTCAGAAAGAGAGCAAGTATGAGATGGAGCCAGAAGACTCGATACGTTACCTACCGCACTCGATGGCTCGAGTGAATAAAAGGCAATGCCAAGTTTTTCCCTGATACCCCACAGAGTAAGTCGCGCTACCCATATTCCACTCGCTTTCCTTTGATCTCCGGTGAATGTGGTCAGGATCGACAGGGTCGTCCCGGAGATCTTGGTACGATCGTATTGTGATTGTGGTCGAATCGGCACTTGCTTCATCGTTGGTGAGTCGGCGATCGTTGCGGTAACGATCGTTTAAGATCGACTGGTACGAGGATGTCGCGAGGTTCGTTAAGCCGTCTTTGCCTTCCTCGTTGCCGTCGTCGCCGTCGTCATCGTCGGCTTGTACGCTGTCTGAGAATTACGAGAAACAGAAAGAAACACTTACGCGGCGTCTCGTTAAGAGTTCCTACGTAATGGCATAATAAAGAGCGAAGGAGTCAAGGGGTTGAACGAATGAAAGAGTAACGGAAACGCGCGCGGTGGTCACGCCCGTTTACATTTATTTTTCATGAGCACGCAATCCTCGCTGGATCCTTCCTCGCGACGAGAAATCGGCGGAGGAAGGAAAGATCGCGAAGCGGACGAGAGGAACGAGCCAGAGAAAACTTTCTACGAGCCGCGGCCAAGGTAATTGCATTGTACGCGCGTTGTCCTTTCAAACGCCAATCACCGGCGACAAAACGCTCGTCTCGACGCTGCCGCGCGACGAATCGCTCTCGCGCATACGGCCGCCTTGACTCACCTGTAAACTCGACTATCCGTATACAAAGTATAAAGCAGTAGCCGAAGATTCAAAGCCGGAGAATCCGAGTGATCGGCCGAGTCGACACTGGGTCTCTTCCTTCCTACTTTTCTTATACTTGAGCGCGGATGGCCCCGACGTCCGTCCATCCTCCGTTGCTCCGCTCGGACCGTCTCAAACATTTTTATTTTGTCTCATTTGCATCTTATTTCCTTCGCGTTCCGTCGCAAATCACTTGAATAATTGCCGCGGACGTTCAGTCCGCGCGTTTGAAGAATTTATTCGCCGAGGCGAATTTATACGCCGGTGAACGATCGGTCGAGAACCGAGACTCGCGGTTGGAAGCCCGCGTCTCGTGCTGTCGCTGCAATCTGCACCGAGGGCAAATCTTTTATTTTATTTTTACTTTTCTCTACAGAATCATGTTTTCCAGAACAAGCTTGGAAAAATTTGAACATTTTTTCGCAGTTCTACTGAAATGTGTGTGTACAGACGTATCGTCAAATATCGTTGGATGATCTGAACATGATACAAGCATTTTAGAGCATATAGAAACAAATATATATAGAAATTCAAAAATAAATACTTTTCGTTGTGTCTCAACGTTGCGAACTTCAATCTCATCAGCTCGATGCATACTAGATCCGGATCACACCCAAAAGCGGTTCAAATTTACAACTTGGCTACCTTCAACATGGAGACAAGTACAATTTACGATACGCCATAAACATACCGCGGATTTAAGCGAGGCCGAGGTCGGGGAGGCCGAGAAAGTTGTTAGTATCGTAATTATTGAGATTAGCTTGAATAATTCGAACCGAGTATGACAGCGCACTTGTCCGAAAAGGAGGTTTGGCGTGAAGGGAGATGGGACAAAGTTTCCTCCCTCATGGGTGGTCGTTTGGGTGAATGTGCCTCTCTCTCTTTCTCTCTCGAATGGTACAGCACACAACAGTGTCTCGGTGTACCGGTTCAGCGCGAGCTGAAAGCTTTACCGCGTAGCCCCTGAGACAGCGGGGTCACGTATCCCCTCTCGCACAAGCCAAAGGGACAAGAGCGCTTCGTCCTTCCCTTTTCTCTTTTTTTCATCTCTTCGGGCTCGTATGTACGTACGTGTGTAGATATAATGTCTCTACGATCTTAGATTACGCGCAGCGTCGTATGTGCTCGCCGGCTATGGACCCGGAGTTGGCATGGACTATCCTCTCGCAGAAGATGACCACGAGGACGAGCAGAACCAGAAAGCTGTGCAGGGCCGTGATAACGACGGGAACCCTTTGGCTCTCCCAATGTGAGCACCAACCGCAAGGTTTTCCTCGTATATTATACGTGTGGGAGAGAGACGTAGAGAGAAATGTGCATAGAGGACCATAAGAACTCTCATATATCTATACGTAGTGTTTATATTCACACAAATACGTACAAACACACACACATAGAAACGGCGTCCCAGGATCCACGCTATAAATCGAGGAACAGGACGTTGGGTCAGAAAAGCATGGAAGACGAGCGCGTGGATCGTTGCATCGCGCGATGAAAAAGATACAGTCACCGCTCACCTCTTGTGATCTCGGTGTATATAAATATAATCATACGCCTAAGTGCGAGGAGCTTTGGTCAACCGGAGCCATGAAAAAAGAAAATCGCGTTCTAAAGCGTTAACCATCACTTTTCGTGGAGTAGCAAAAATGGAGCTGGAAAGGAGGAAAGCGGTGACAATGGTACCAGGACACCGCTTATTCGGGGGTGATATAGAAAATATTTGCCGGCTGTGATTACTTGATGAACCCGTTTGGGTTGGGGGCATTACTAGCATGGGTTTGTTCCACGTTTCTTTGAGTTTTTTCTTCGGGGAAAAGAGTGGAGAAAAGCTTGAGGATGTATAGTTCCTAGTGGACCCCAATGCGAATACAATCGGGAAAAGTATTTGGACTGTAAAGCCAATATATATAGAGTAATTAAAAACAGCATGTTCTCGAGTGAAATCTACTTTGAGATTGAACTAATTCTGGGGTGGTGTAGGAAACTCCGAATGACCAGAAGGCTTAAAATCCCGAATTTTAATATTCCGAAAGTACAACTTTTGTAAATTTTCGGGTTTACCAACGGCCTTTATCTTCCATAACGTTGAAGTTTATATTGTGAGATGCAATGCACATTAAATTCCTTTCTCTTAATATTCAAAACTATATTTTATCAGTTAACATTCTCAATCGTTATAAGCGATATTGGAAAAATGTTGCTCGATTTTCGTCGTTCAAATCTCGTCGAAGGAGATATGGAAAAAAAAGCAAAAAAAATATCATTTCGATGGTGCAAACTTCAGTATCATTTTCCGTTGAAGCATAACTCGCAATAATCTATGAAGATAACATTATCGCTTCGTTTGTCCGTTCGCGCAACGTAGCCACATTTTGATCGTTTAATAGCCGAGAGTGCGAGTCGGGAGATCCTGAACCCGTCGTTCAGCACACGTGTGTCCTGTCTTTCTCCGGTGTCGTATATACTTTGGTAACAGCTGAACGACGACGAAGCGTCTTACCGCAGGCCTTAAGTAGTTTTCCCCCATCGTTGCACCAACATTACGTACTCTTCGTCTCTCCTCTTTCTTCCTGTCTCTCTCACGTGCACACATGCCCACGATTACAGCCGCGTTTCCACCGCTGTTACCTTACAATACTATTACTCGTAAATGCGGCTACCCGGAGCACCGGAGTTGCATTTATTTCGACGATAAATCCCGCAAATATCGCCGGATATACGTCTAAAGAGGGTAATTCACTAGGAAGAATCTCGTAAACAATTTGCCACGACGAAGCCGTGAGATGAAATATACGAATGCATATAATACGATGAACGCGGGTAGACGTGTTTGTCTTTTTATTCTTTTTTTTTTTTTGTTAAACATAGCCAGGGTTCTCAATTAAACCTCGGAGTTTGCGGAGTTCTTTCGAGCGCCTTGAACCCCCTTTTAACGCATCCATCAATCAAAGTGTTAATGTCACGACTACCCGAGATCAAATAATATTTGTACAGAGTGAAAATTGTTAAAATGTTCGTGCTCATTGAGGGTCTTAGGCGGAAATTCATCGATTGAGAAAAATGGGATTTTCAGTGGTCTTCGTATTTCTGTCTGAAAATAAATTCTACGTATTTTTGTGATGAGATTTCTACGTAAATGAATTGACCATTCTGGAAAAAAAAGATTCTATATTTATCAAAAACGAATATAAATAATTAAATTCCATTCATTTACAGAGAAAACACACGATCAAAGCTATATTTTAAAGTGTATGTATCAATGTTGAATACATTCGCAAACAAAGTTTTTTTAGAGTGCCTTGTATTCAGCATTCAATTATCTTTTTTTAATAATTCTTTTCTTCATGAACAAACGCACACGAAGATTTATTCAGGAGTGTTTCATATTTGCAATTTGATAGCCTTCGTCCCGCTAAACCGAAAATGGATCTATTACTCGAACGGTCAATCTAACGGTCTTTCTAACAAAAAAACATTACGAAAAATCATTGTGCCTGTGCGTATAACTTAAGAGAGAATTTTTTAATTTTCATGCCGAAAATGTAAATAAAGAAAAGAAAATTGAATCAAACACAAGACGAGGCGAAGAGCAATTTGAAGATTAATTTTGAGCAGACTTATGCGCGCGCACAACAGCAACAGGGCTTGGGGAAAAGTTCACCGTGGATCTTGTAGTCCCTAATGATAAATCGTTCTATCGCGATACGAGAAACGCTCGCGTTCCGTATCAACTCGGAGACAGACGCGCCCCCGAGAAAGCGAATGTTACCAGTTAAAATCCATCGTGTGATGGTAATCCAATACGTAACCGAGGAACACGTGCCACCGAGGCTGTATTGCATGATTTACCTGATTGCCCTGCTCCTCGCGCCACGCGGAACAAGCGTGCTCTTAAACACGTATACACAGCTCCGCAGATGATATAAATTACAATTCATAGGCAACGCGTCCGACCGTTCCTCCGAACCACCGTGAGGTTGTTGCAGCCCTCACTTTCGTGTTTAAACGTGCCCGCGTGTGTTTTCCCTCCCCAGCTCCCGTCTAAAACTCAGCTCGTCCTACTGATTGCATATCCTGAGGACTTTCACCAACTATCCAATGATGCGTTAGTATTGCCCGAGTGGCGTTGAAAGCTTGTAAGAAAACGCGACTGAAGGGACTCAAGTTTTGGTAATCAAAATAGGTTTGGCAGTCGTAGCTGTGTGAATGACGATTTTCATCGTTGCGATTTGTGGCAAATTGTTAATACCGATAGTATTGACGTTTGCCTGATGAAAACGTTTTATTGTAAGGAAAATATGAGTTTTTCACTTTTGGTTTCGTTTAAATTAGAAATTAATTAGGCAACGAGAATTATGTTTTCATTTTCTGTACTTTTATTTGTATTGTTAACCAAATGATTTATTAGAACTAAGTAATCGTAGATTTGTGCCGATTACATGCTTAAAACGATAAAAGGTGAAGTTGATGTTTGCGAAGACCTTCCAGCTCTTCCCAAGCCGAAAATACCTTTTTCCTAGAACTGTGAGAAAAAAAAAACGTAAAAATATCGCGTTAAAATAAACTGTTCAATTATTTTGAGAAACTCGAGAGTGTATAGTAATTTCTTCGACTCGTCAGAGAGTCGAATCGGTATAAGCTCGCGCAGCTGATGAAACGAAATAAGATGTCGCAGGCTGGCGAATGACAATTCGGACCTTGCTACACGGTTTTGTACGTTCTAATTGCGGTGCTCGAACCGTATCCAAGAGTTATGGAGGATCGACGAGTTTTTGACGAATTTATCGACCGGTTTGCGAGTTTGATGCGTGAGAGGTCCATCAACGGGATCCACGGGCCACCGCTAATTGAACGATTCCCATCGCCATGGAGAGAAAAAAAAGAGAAAGAACAAAAAAAGAAGATGAAGATACCCGGCCCAGGCTCTTATAGCGAAAGAGCTTGGCGATACCTCAGCTTTGGCGATCCGCGCCTCTGCGGTCTCCTCTCTCATCGGAGTGGTCGCAGCACGCGATAAAAAAATACCGGTAGCTGGCTCTCGGCTCGGTAAGAGATTTAAAAAAAAAACGATGCGTCAACGATATAGAAACACCAGGGAGTGGACCTCGTCTCATGGTCCATTGGCTCGAGTTATTTTAACGAATGTCATTACTCGCGAGTCCACGTTTGCCTTTCGCGATACTCCGGAATGGAATCCTGTAACTTCGGCGATACGAGCTCCTTCCGACAGTGAGAGAAAGAGAGGGGAAGAGATCATCTTAGGATCGCCGAATGAGTCGAGAAACTCAACGGGACGATAACGCGTTCGTAAAATCGTAAAGTTGACTTTTCGATTGGGACCTGAATCGAACGACGTGGCCTGTTAGGGATACTCGAGGCAATTGCAGATGAAGGCATTGAGCTCCCGATCGGTCGCATCTCATGAACGCACGTGGAAAAAAATATATCGAGGACCATGAAGACAGGCTACGATTATTGTCACCAAAATTGACAACTCTGGTAAACTCGCAGGACAGAATTACTTACATTATATCGCGAACTTTCATACAATTGGCAGATTACTTTGACAAAAAAAATCACGTTAATACGGTTTTCAGTGTGTGAAAATTCGAAAACTTTTATGAAGCTTTGTGATCAATCTGTATTAGTGGAGACTCATGTTTTCTTTGACATTCATTGACTTTCGAATTGATCACTCGAACACTTCACACGAAAGATTTTTTATGGGCACAATATGAGGTTTATCATTATATTATTGAAGGAATCTTTTTATCATTAACTTTGCCATTTTGAATTAAGCTGACAGGTCGATTTTTGTGATTTTTTACAGAGCCAACAGAGCCTTATATGTTTTTAGCACCGTACAGAATGGGCTTCATGTGGGAACCTCAATTTACTTAGAATACCATATTGGTGATTTTAGTCTGATAAATTGTCAAATTTACATCTATCTCTATCGTACATTACTTTCCGTATTATTTTATTGAATGCCCCATTATTTTCAATTGTGAAATTTGCATGTTTGGTATACAACGTAAATCTGTTTTGTCCAAATATTCTTTTCCATATTCGAGCAATGAAAATCTCGCAAATGTTTTTTTTATTCTTATTTAACGATCTACAACCTTACTCTGGAAAATATGATTTCCGATAACGTTGTCGAAATGCTAAATAATTCAATATCGTCACAACGATAAAGAAATCCTGAATATAGCTAAATCTCTTTACAATAATCGAAACGTCGAAGGATAACAACGAACGAAACTTTAACAATAATAAAAATAATTGTGAATATCAATGGAAATATTAAAAACAATTTCTTTGTCGTAGACCAATATCTTTGACATCCAATATTTCCAGTGATGCTAAAAAAAAGTCACTTGGACGGTTTTCGAAAATGTTCATTGAACATTCCCTGAATTTCATGTCCTTCAAGCTGATTCGAACTGAGAAATGCCTTGACTCGTTGGATTAATATCAATTACATTAACCACCCATTTTTATGACCCAGACTCGAATCTCATATACTGAACAGTACTCTAATTTTTTAATATCAGTAATTGCCCGACGGCGGCATTATTATCCTCCCTGCCGGTGATTGCCGTCTCGCTCCAGTGCGATATTTGCCGTGTAAACAACCGTGCACGAAACAGCACACGGTTACGGTGGCAGAGTGCGTACGGTGTGCAGGTTGTTGAACAGCCAGAAATTATGTAATTGAGTCTCGTGGGGCAAACAATTGGTTCGATGTATGCACGTGAAAAATCCAAGATTATCTATACACCGAGAGATAATTGGTTCCGCGTAAGACCGGAGGCTTGAGGAAAGCACGGGGATATTCAGGTTCTCCAGAGGCGATCACTCTCTCGTGAAGGGCCTTTCTGTCTTTCTTTCTCTCTCTGCCTCCGTGGTCCGGCCGTATGCAGACTGAATATACTTCAGCCTTTCTAATCGGCCATATTCAAGTTTTGCCCTCTCTGTCCCCTACCACCTTCTCTTTAGAGGCAATGCCCACCATGTTTGCATTATAAATTTCATTGCACAATTAATATTAATATTATAAACATTTCTCGCTAATACTGGGTATTTATACGTGCAAAAATTTCGCAAGAGTTGCAGCAAAGGAGAGTGCAATAGTAGTTGTATTCGTTGTAAAGTGTATGTCTCATTACACTTTATTATTACTTTCACGAGTTTCATGGCTCAGGTGTGTGTGTGTGTGTGTGTGTGTTATAGAAATATTTTTGCTATTTTTAAACAAAAAGACAGTAATATACTTTTTTTTCAAAGTTTTTTAAATTAACTTAACAACATATCGAGAATGTGCAATTTGCTGTTTCATTCAGTATTGGACGGTTCATTCAATATTACTGAACTGACCATCGACGAAAAATTTAATACAAAAATAGGGGCAAATGGATTTACGACTACAGATAATATCAAACTTGTTTTGTCTTACAAATAGCTAATTTAATATCAGATTAACACTTAGATATGTTTAGTTGCCTGATTTTCGATCGATGTCAAATACGACTATATTGAAAAAAAATCGATTGAAAAAATTGTCAGTTAAAAATAAAAATTTCCTTGCATTCCAAGAATACAATCTTCAATATCATACGTTAATTATTTGGGAATAATTATCAGGACAGTCTTCGAAATCAAGAGCTACAGTGTAACTTGTTCATGAATTATTATTGTCAATATCATTATTATTATTAGCCAATATTGGTAGGTATCCGTTGGTCGATCTTCTGCAAATATATATTAAAGTGTTGCAGTCCCGTATTGCACACACGGGAAATAGGGTTGCAGGAGAGAGTGAAGCAGCGCCCGTAATATCGAGATTCGATACTATTGCGGACGTATTGCATATACAGACGTATTTATTATAATGTTTTCTTTCGGGCTCGGGACTAGACGCTTGCGAATGCAACACGCGCCTCGCGCGTACCAGATACACACACGTTTATATCCATGGATACGCGTTCGGGTATGCCGCGTCGCAAATCATTTTCATAGTCATGTTTTTATGAGTCCGAGTCATAATTTATTACTGCTCCGAGAGAGAGCAACAGAGAGCTGCCTGGTTATACGGATTACGCGCGCGGGTGCTCGCGCAAAGCGTTAGAATATCCATTAGGATGCTCGAGTTTTTAAAAGTCGCGAACCATTAACGACTCTCTTCGACGCTTTGTGCTTTCTGGGCTAAAGTAAGAGGCTTAAAGGCGTGGGAAAGCGCGGAAGATGAGTGCCATCAGAGTGGAATGGAAAATGAGAGAATCAGAATGCACTGATTCAACGAGGCTTTCTGTTTTTCCCACTTCGACATTTAAGAGACAGACAATTTGATGGTTTTTGCTTTTTTCACTCGGCGTATCGTGTCTACTTGTTGGATCCGTATTTTGATGATCGACGATATTTGTATGAGTTTGAAATTTATACAGTAGAAATGCGATTGGAAGGAATATTTATTTGTTGATTTTTTATTTAACAGATTTTCATTGTTACTTGGGATAAGAATTTAGGATAACGATGTAGACATTTTTCATTCAATTCGTACATAATCGTACCGAGTTTCAGGTTTTTTTTTTTGGGAAATGCTTATGAATTGTGAGTATTATTATTTAAATAAAGTTACACTGGTGCTGTACAGTTAATCTTGCAAACGTGGATCCGGTATCTAGGATTATTGGAAGTGGAAAATGAAAAAGAATGTAATTTTAGTGTAATAAAAAAACTTTCGTATAGAGAAATTTTTTATATGAGGTTGAAGTTTGCATCGTGGAAATGGAACGGAAATTCCTGTGAATTCTTTATTGTTATTGTCCAAAATTTATTTGAACATTCTGTACTCTAGATCGCTAAATGAGAATTCTAAAAAATGGTTCAGTGACTTTCAAGGTTCGAACCTGCCAACGAAATTTATAAAACGAAAATTTATAATTCAAGTGGTATCCCAACGATAGAAACTTCGACCTAATTATTTTGTACAAATTTCGAAAACTGCCAAATGATAAGCAGAAATAATTCAATGTTCTACCCAAAAAATAATTTTTATCGGTCATTATTGACAAATAGATAAAAGTACTGAGAAATGTCGGCCTCAAAATATAAAATATTGTAAAACATTATACAGAATATTATATCGCAATGAGAAAATATTGGGTGAAAAAGATTTTGGCATTAAATTCGGATATAGCATTTTCCAATAAATGCATTTTTCAAAATATTTTTTTTCCAGAACGATTTACTTCAAGAAGTCACAGTATGGGACAAAAAATCCAATTGTCCCTTCGAGCTGTAACACAACCCTTCAAGAACGATTTATTTGCACTACGACTTAAAATTGGTATAAAGAATTTCTAAACCAGGTTCATCAGTTCTCTTCGGGGTGTAGAATCGAGAGCAAAAAGACTTAATGCATGACGTATAGTTTAAAAAAATTCTAAATTGTCCGTCGACTCTTAGAACACAACTTCGCCAGTAGATATCTGTTCGTGCAAGTGGGGTCCGCAATCGACGCTCTAACGAACCTCCGCCTTAGCCCGTTAGATGATTCATTATTCAATAGCGTTCTCATTCGCAATTCACCGCGGGATACGCGTTTTACGCAAAGATCCATAAAACAACAAGTGCGGATCGAGAATCCCGCCATGAAAATCGCCAGGGGCGTGGGAAAGTCTACGAACGAAGAGGCGAGCCGGGCGAACGCAATGTGCCAATCGGCATCGCGCGAAATTTTCATTTTTATCGAATTTTCCATGTGTGTTTTACAATATGAGCAAAGCTGGAGCGCTAAACGCAAGCGGAGTGATGAATCACGACTGGGTACGTACGAAATAGCTCATACGTCATTTGGCGTTATGGATCGAGGGTAATACCGATTGCGTTGTTATAATAACTTCCTCGTCCAATCATATATCGAGGAGCTTTATGAAATCATTAGTGGCCGGCGTTTCTGCATTGGGATATTTTGACGCGGAACGTGATTGCTGCGCTCCCGTTCCCGTATAGTCCCGCGGTGTAACCTCTCGTGTACAGACTTTACGATACGTACACCATGGCGTATCTAGCCTTTTTGCTCCTCTCTCTCACTCTCTCGCTCCGTCTATTTTTCTCCCTTCGTCTAGCCCGCAAGAATACGAGGCTTGGAACGTGGCCGACTCAATTTCAAATGCAATCCCGGTGCATTACGGAAAATAGGAGAAATCTGGCGAAAGTAGGCGTGTAACATCGGTTGCGCTGCAGCTGCGTAATAATTCCACTCCTTACAGTCGCACTTAGGCACACGTGTATCTGTATCTATAACATTTATTGGCAACCGTACACAACGTTGAAGATCACGGGAAATCGTACCGAGATTTCGGTTTATGGTCATAGGACGTATACAAAGAGGCACAAAGAGCAGCCTCCAAACAGAAGTTCCCCAGAACTGGTTATTGCGAATGTGTATCCTCGTATCTCGAGATCACGAATCTCTCACAATGATCCGGAAGGGAGTCGGCCCAGTTCTTTCTAAAGTAGATCCGTAACGTTTCAAAGTTCTTTCGATACACGGTCGTTGATAGATGTATGCAAGACGAAAGAAACGCGAAGCAGAATGGTTTTGTCATGCCGCATTCGCCGGTGGTCCATTTCGCTCGTAGACACGGTTTGGAAAGTTACGAGGTTTAACCCCTTGGTCTTTGCCAGTCGCAAGAAGTCGCGGAATAATTATTGTGTATTTTCGCTGGTGGAGAGACACTACGGTGTTCCGCATGACACGGGCCTCGCGTCTGGCTGGGCCCATAATTGTTTTAACGTTTTAATAACTACGCTCGCGTGCGAGTCTTGGGGCCCCCCCCTCGGCATTGTAAAAGACAAGTCGGCGTTGTATACGTGTTCATTCTTGAAGGATAATTCTTCGTTTCTCGCTGCGCTGGTGGCACGAACCATAGACTAACACAGTCAGCAACCCGCATGGAAAAGTTTCCGTATAGGGATACATTTCAATCTCTAGAGAAGTGTTCATCGTAAAGACTGTCCCAAGCGCAACGGGTTCGGCGTGCCGTGGCGACAATCTCCGTTGACACTGTGCCAAGATGCGATCTTAATTATTCCGCCATGACACCATCAGGGCGATGCGCCCACCGGAGACCCAGCGCGGCTGACTCTTGTGTGAAGGCATGTCCGCGAGTTGCGCGGGTGTGCTCTCTCCTCGGTCTCTGGAACACACGCCATCGTCAACAAACCGACAACTGTGGAACCTTCCGCTCTCCTCACCTTCTCCCTGTGTCTCGTGTTGCTTTCCCGAGAGAGTACGACGGCACGAGAACTCACTCGGTCGCTTTATTCCGTCTCACTGGCCACTAATTGATTCATTAACGTGCCAGTAAAGTAAGCAAAACCGCTCGGTTGCCGGATACTCGAATAGAGACGGATCGGCGCGTTTGTCGAAAACGTCACATTCATTAATGGACGCCCTATTGCTGACGCGAGACACCGTTTACTCGATCCAACTTTTCGAAACAACCATCACGTTCGCGAACGTGGGTAAAGAGTTCTTCGAGACAATTGCATCACCTGATATCAATTTGCTTCTGTTTCAGGAGGAGAACGAGCTCTCGAGCAAGCGGTGGGCCAGTGCGCCCCGCCGCCCGGACAGCCCCTGCATCCTGGGGGCCCCAAGGTCTAGGGAGGTGAGTAACCGCTTTAGATTCACTGCGCATCTACATTTTTAACAATGAAGTCGTTACACGTGGTGTCTTATCTGGAGCTTGGGTTCTACAACAATTGACGAATGTCTGCGTTCCGCGAACGACTGATTGTGAGATTTGAACACATCACTCGGAGCGAATTCATCGCTAGACTTAACGGTGTCCCGAGATCAGGCAATTAAAGCTGCTCGAAACAATACGAAATGAGCAGTGCACTCCTGTCTCCATCTATTTATTTCTTTTCTGTTTCTACGAGTGTGCATCGAAAACTCCATATCTATATACAAACTGTACCAACGGATTCGCATCACAAACTGTTGGTACACGCATACGCGGGCGACTTCGCGGTCCTAGTCCGCTCAGGATGGAAACTCGCTCGTTCACTATGTCCCACCATCAAGCCTGCGACATAAGCAGGCTCCATTGAAAGAACCCGACAGCACCCGAATCGTAAAGCTTGTTGTCGGAACTCTATCGTTGCGACTGCATACTGCACGATCGGATGCTAAAGGATGCTATAGTCCTGAACGAGAAAAAGGAAGCGTCGGAAAGAGAGTCGGATATCCCGCAAAAGCAGGCATGTAAGGCTGTTTGCACGTGGTCACTCCAGCAATAACATGGGTACACCGTAATCGTGAAAAAACTTGCCGTGTGTAACCGGATCAACGATGACCATGATGACGATTGCTTTGAGATGGTATTTCGTACCTCGATCTGTTGACTTATAAGTAATCTGGGAATTTCTATTCGCTTTCACTCTTAAATAGCTTGGCCAATATTGCGATGATTTTGGGCAGTAAAAATCGACGGTTGGAATGAAAGGCAATTGCGTATGAGTAGAGCCATTTTGGATAGAAGCAGCAGATCAAGAGACATGAATAGGAAGAACGAATTTTTCAAAGTTATACGACGTTCGATGTTTTCGAAAACGTTAAGGATTCTGTATACATTTATTGTGTAACTGTTTTGAACATTCTCGTAGTTGTAAAGAAGACTAAAGAGTTCTCTCGTTAGAAGGGACAAAAATGATCGGATGTGCCTAAAGGGGAATCAAGTTTTATCCAAAGTACCATTTAAATATTGGACCCGCAAACACGATTATAATATCGTGTCTGCGGGTCCGGGTGCGCCTCCGAATAATAAACGATTGCTATAGGCAGATCATTTTGATGACCCGACGAATAAAGTGAAAAAACCATTTTAATAATTGAATTCGACAAGCTTCCCTGTACTTTCTGAATTCCGATAAAAATATTTCCGTGACCCGTGTCGTGACAAAACAGGTTATGTTGCTCGATTCGTATAGCTGTGTAGAAAGATCGAATTGACCGTGAGTTTTGTTCGTAGTCTTGACGACGTTGGTCGTCTAACGGTATACGCATATAGATCATGCACAATGGACCACACTCATTGGGTATGGTATCTCGCAGAGTTGGATCATCTTTAACACATATTAGGAACGTCCTCCTCTCAAATATTGCAGGCTTCCCTTCACTCGTGACTTAACCACGTAATGAAGATTGATCACGGTAGTCACAGAGTACCGATCGAAATCAGTAGTTTCCTCTCTACCGTCCAGTTTTTTCGTAGTCCAACTTTTCGTAGATTCAAACGTCGGCTCTATAGACCGTTTCCAAACGTACGATATCCAACGGTTAATAACGTTGCGCAAGAGCTTCATTATGAGCAATCTTGGTGTTCTAAGAAACTTTCGAAGAATCTCGAAGATCGTGCAGAGGTGTCTCCATTTCACCTTTCTTCCATTCCTCCCTCCTGTCCTTCGCAACGTCCGGGCGTAAATTTGAATAAACTCCCCTCCCCCAACTAAATCTATGATAGAATCTTCGAATGCTTGAGCAACGGTGCATGAAACGCGACAACCATGAAGAATCAACCAAGCTCAAAGAGCGCCCACGTTGTATGTATGTATTTAATGTAGCGTCGACATTGACCGTGTCCACCTTTGCATCACAGAATCTCAGGACCGTTCCTTCAAGATTCCTTCATCTCCATTCCGCTCTTTCCACTCCTGGTGCGGGTACAGTACCCCACGTTGAGCGCATACGTACGCTTATTGTCCGTATACGTATAGAACGCTGCATCACTGCATACACGTTCATCCGCCCTGCGGATACCTGTAGACTAGATCCGAGTGCGCATCAACGGGCAAAAGTACGAGGGAAGAGCTTCGGTATTCCGTTAGCGGTGGTTGTGTGCGGACTTATATACCGTCGAGCTTCCCACGCCAATTAAACATGACTCATTAACGGCCAGAGAGGAGCGCGAGCAACCCGCGTGAGCTAGTCCGCGCCCGGCAGTCTCGGGATCGATGCCACCGTTTCAGCGTTGCGGAGTCCTACTGCTGCAACCCAAGAGTCCAGTCCGGCATCAGTGACCGCACCGGAGCAATACCCTGGACGTATTCTGGATCCAGTAACGATTCGCGGTGCGGTAGTGTTTTCCAATTGCTACAGATACAAACGCAGGACAACACCACTACTATCTGGGTTTTCACATGGACATGACACCGTACAGAGGCAATCACCAATAATCTCGAGCATCATCCCTCATTCGTTTTTCTTTATTTGCGGCGCTCCCACTCCCACCGATCCTTGCGTTCCTTCGAGCCGCTGCGCTTAGTTCGCGATTCCTGATGGCATCCTCCACCTATTCTTCCTTATTCTCATTCGATTTGCTACGCTGTACCGTTCGCGTATTCTGCCTCAACGACCTCTCTACTATTATCCGTTAACGTCAAAACACTCGATAGGAGTCTCTCTTGCTCGACCCTGCCGAACACACGGATGTGTGGGCACGCGATAATACACTGTTTGTCGTATTTATTGTGTTGCGGACTCAAGGCAAGGTGTGGTACCTGTGGGAATATTCGATTACAATCGCTCGGTTATGAATCTCCCGTTTGAAGTATGCAGACACGGGGGATGCAAAATGTATAGTGGAATAAGCGGGTAATAGTCAGACTGGACGGTCAATTTGTTGCGGGCTTTCTTGATGTTGGTTTCGACTGCTGTTGTCGAGGAATTAAAGTTGACTCACCTTGTTCCGTGTGAGATCTCATTTCGCCTGAATAAAGAGTCGAGCAAATATATGACAGAACAACGTGTCTATTCTACTCGAAAGTCGACGGAAGTACTGAATCTTTTTTATTTATCGGGCTGGTGTCGAAAACTATATGATTGGAATTCAATGAAAGTTATCTCCCACCGTTTCGCTTCTGGCATTCGTCCGACCTACCAAGTGCCACTTTGATGAATCAACGATGTACAAAATTCCCGTAGAAGTAATTCATCAAAATTAGTTGTTTCCCCAATGGATCGTCAGGTCATCTATCAGCTGATAGTACAAATTAGGATCGGTGTTACTCATCGTCCACCTTAATGTCGCCGAGCCACGGTGAACACAGTCTACCATTGCTTTCGGTGCAAAGGCTTCTGTACCATTATACTTCGATTTAGCCTTTTTACCCGGAGGATCGATCTGGCCAAAGGACGACTGGTCGTAGTACAGGTCTTCAGGACTATAAACGAAGGAGAGCCCGTCGGCGTCGGCGGCGGAGGGCGAGGATATACCTCTACCTACCTACTACTTCTTCTAAATTATTGCTCGGCCATTTCGCGATTGCTTCCGATAGTTGGAATTCCGAGTCTCCTAGCTCAGCAGCAACATCAACAGATATATAGGATATACTTGGCATTGGCGCATTCTTCTTCTGTTCTCTTTTCTATTCGACTACTTGATTTCTCCTTTTATTCTATGCGTATATATACTCCTCCTCTACCTTTCTCCCTCTTCGGTCACTCTCAAAGCTCATCCTCTCAGTCTCACTCAGTGCTGAATCAGCCTTTGTACCTATACGAGCATGCACACACACCTGTAGCACCATGGGGTACATCCACGAACGTTCGATCGGGGCGCTTATTCGCGCTACTCTCGCCACGGGTGTCCGCGTGCACTGTCCGTTAAAGGAAAACGTTTGGACAGACTGTGGGATCGCGGGGAGTATAAACACCGAGGAAAATATACGGGGAAGAGGGAGAGAGAGAGAGAGAGAGAGAGAGAGAGAGAGAGAGAGAGAGAGAGAGAGAGAGAGAGAGAGGAAGTCCAGAAGAGTGAGAAGACTGAACACCGTGGTTGGATACCGGTGCAGCATGTGCAACCGGCTGACGATTTCACCACCACGGATCATTTCCAGAAATTACAGAAACCAAGATACCCACCGACAATTGATTGTTTTCAAGAAAATTCGGTTTCGAGCGAGGTGAAGTTTATGACTAAAAGAAATTCGATGCCAATGAAATATCTTTACGACTGAGCCGACCACGCACAAGTAGCAGATAGTGCTTTGTAAATCATAGTTGACTTTTATGAATCATATTGACGATATTTGATTCTAAAATCAAGCCATGGAGAGTTTGTTTTAAAACTGTGCTGTTTATACGGTGAAATATTGTGACAGTGAGAAAGATTACCTTCCTTAATGATAGGAATATTGATTTACTCATTCTACTTTTAGCGTCTCGATTACTGAGATTCGAAATGTCATGCTGGTTAAACTGGTTCCAGCAGTTTCCTGAGGAAAGACAAACGAGTTGGAAATTCGATACCAACGCTCCAAAATAGAATTTGGTTGAAGAATCCAAAAGAGAAAATCTGAAAAAAAAGGAAATATAAAAAAAAAAGAATACTTCAGAGCTGTTGTCACAAGCCATCATTTCTGAACAGTTCTTTGCAGGTGAATTGGTGTACATTTCGAGACAAAACTTCATCAGCTGTGTTTTGAATATTAGTATTTATAACATCAATCAACCGCTTCAAACTAATTACTCTGCCTGTGTCACAGCACTCTCCCTTATCGAAGTTTCGCGAACTCAGGAACTTTAACTAAATGTTCAAACTCGAACGTTAGCACCGATGTATCGTCTGTTATTCGCACGATTTTCATTCGACCGATGTTCCGTGTACGTCGATTCGATCGCACGAGTCTGCAAGGATGGTAGTGTTCGTAGTCATCAGACATCTACGGGTACTCTACGTTATGTCTTTGCCCGGTGCGTTATCGGCTAAACAGTGAACGTAGAGAGGTAAAGCTGCTAATTAAAAGGAATCGCAAAGGAACTCGTGATATTCGCGAGGAAAGAAAAAAAAACAGACAAACACAACACGTACACAAACGCGTGCGATTTTCTTGGGCTTCGAGTTCCAGATGCATTCTCCTGTTGCGCTTCTATATACAGATTGGCGCGTACATACCCTCTGTTAGGACCTCGAAGCAATAGCTCGTTCTCCGGAAAACCGCCGCTAGAATTCTTACATCGAGCACCAACATCAACCTTGCGCCGACTCTTTTCTTGGTACGTGTACGGAACTATCTACACCAGGCTGAACGGGCTAAATTGGTCGTTGATAAAAAGCTGCATAGTGCTACCATTTCGCAACGACGACAAATCGATCGTGACAGATAAGTTGTGCGATATTACTTTCCGGATCTTCCAAACATCTGGATCACCAACTCAAGCGCAGTGTTCCAATAACTGAATAGTACAAACGTTTGGTCATAACCGCCACCATCCGTGATCGAAACAACTACATCCAAAAACAAATATTTTCCAAACGAGCCGATCCGTTCTCTTCACACGCGCATGTATATTTCTCGTCGTTTTAACGGGCCTCGGAAAAATGGCTCGCCAGCACACATGATCCATTGGCCTATGAAAATTGAGGCTCGCCATTGCGCAGCCTCACGCGCGTCATTATCGCTGGTGAATAGGTGGAAAAGAATACGAAGCATGTTGAAGCGTTTGTGCGAAGTGACTGCGAAATGATAGGGTGAAGTCGACCCTCGGGAAGACGCTTCGCGTTCTTTCGCAACGGTCTTCGCTTCCTACATTTCTGTAAAATTGTCGAGACGCGATGTTTCGTGTATATAATATATTTTGTGCATTTGCGCTTGCGATCGGTGAATTGCGATAACGGGAGAATGACAACGGGCCAAGCTATATACCAGGAGAGATCCGACGTTGTATATAATGAGATATATGAAGCGTACTCCCCGCGTCCAAGAGTGCTCACCCAGACGTTCCAACGACCGACGAAGCGGTCTTCATGGACTCTGGTAAACGTTTCTCGCTATTATATAGCGAAATTCTCTCTCTTTCTCTCTCTCGTATCTCCCCCCCTGCCCTTCTGTCTCTTTTACACACACATGTATACAACACGCTTCAAGATTGCCAAGAGTCAAGAAGTAAAATCTCTCTGGGCTGCGTGGTAAAGCTACGCGCGGCAGCTCCAACGCGCACCTCAACGTTCACGGGGTCGTGGGTCAACCGCGTATCGTAAACGCGCACTCTGCTCTTGCGCCAACAGGATCTCTCGCTCGTCCGTATACGCATCTCTCAGCACCCGAGCACGCCTCATACACAGCCGCGCGTGTACTTTCACGTGAAAATCGTAGAAATCTCTGGCTGCTCTGCGCGCCGAGAAACTCTTTCGTTGATGTTGAACGAGCGGTCCGGACCAGAGATTGTCCCATACGAGCTGGCTTCATCTCCAGGCTTCGGGCCCAGTATTACGAACCCGAGAGAACCGCAATCGCGAACGGCCGCCATCCCTTTACCTTCAACAAAGAGGGGTTGTCGTTTTTACCATTTTTTCCCTCCTTTTTTTTTCATCCCATATAACCTGGCATTTTTCATCTCGACGTTACGTCGCTCGCATAATCCTTCGAATAGCCTCGAAATTCCAGGTTCGAACCATCGAGGCTTCAACATCCGAAAATCCCTTGGACTCCTATTTTATAGATATCGCGTCGTGTCCAGGCTCTCCATACAAACAAGAATATACAAGTGCGAAGCTTCAACAGATTTAACAATATTTCCGAGGACGAAATATCTTGAAGATTTTCCACTGGAACTCCATGGGATGTCTTGTTACCGAATTCTGTTTCATCCGTTGAGGGCGTCTTCTTTTCTTACGACGAATTCGCAAGAATATCGAGACATCACGTCGAAACTAAGGAACTTGAGATAAAGAGAGAGAAAGAAAGGTATTGGACATTGTGGCGTTCGTGAAGTTACATTTATTTTACGCATACCAGCACGGGGAGGGTGATCGAAGAAGGTGGATCTCGTGCGAGGTGTGGCAGCTCCCAGAGACAGATATGCCGGGTATTCTTTCTCTCTCTCTCTCTCTCTCTCTCGTCCGTCTTATCCTTAAACTCTCATAGGACAAACATACACTCGCATACGTAGGCACACATAAATATAATATACACTCGTCCTGCTCTCGTCTCGATCTCTCTTCGAGGGACAATGGAGAGGTGAGTCTTCGCTTCGCGGGCGGTTGTTTCATACAGGCTTATACGTGTGTGTATAGGGAAGGCCGTCGGCGAGGCTACCAGCAAGAGCCTCTCGATATCCTCCATCTTCAACACAGCGTCACGGCTCGAGGAAAAATCAAGGAAGCGGTGGTGTGCACTCCTCTCGTTCCTTTTTTTTTATCCTCTTTTCCCTTCCATCCTGCAACCCATCTCGCGCGCGTTTCCATTATATTGCGCGAATCTTTCGCTTTCCTTCGTTCGTCGACTCGATATCCATTCTTCCACGGTATGTATCGAGATTCGCGAAGGCGTGATTCGTTGCCGATTCACACGCGACCCACACGCGGATCTCTCTTCCCCCGTGGTTATTCCGCCACTATAGCTCATCTCGATCTCGGGCTCCCGAGGGATTTTTCTTCCCGTTATGTTCCTCATCGATTCTTTGCGGATGTGTATGACTTAACAAGGGAGAGCCCACGTGCTTGTACACTCCACCTCGTGTTGAACGACCGGGACAGCCGAGCTGGGAATTCGCGAGGATGTATAGGTGGGGCACTTTTCGTAGAAAGAAGATATACGTGTATTGTTCGGGTCTCATTGTTCGTTTAGAAGTTTTCTTTTTGGTTGTGAGACTTTGTCTCTGTAGATCGAGGGGAGATTTCTACACGGCTGCTGTGGGAAATTGCTTTCCTTTATTCGATTGAAATTGATTTGGTGAACTATGAAAACAAAGAGGGAACGTTGTAAAGTGTATTGATGGATCATAGGTCGATTTGAAGTTTGATAAGCCCGACTCGTCTTTTGATTCACGTTTTGCGTTCCAATGAAATCATTCTCTAGAGGACCAATAATCAGTACTTCCGCGTATCTACTACCTGCCAAAGGATCACTCATCCTAGTAGTAGGAATGTAAATTACTGTTCCAAGTGAAAGAACGCCAATGCCTCAACTACTGCAGACAAATATAATATTGAACGACATGAACCGACGCTGGTGGTTGGGCGGTCGGAGTGCGGCTCGGGCGATCACTGAAGTCAAGCAGCATCGAAAGAGGCTGATACTTGGTGCGGTGACCGCTTA